>JANTPZ010138570.1:0-10060 GCA_025593235.1 Vachellia pachyceras
AACTTGCTGGAGTTTCTCCAACAGATATAGCTGTCATGTTGAAGAACCACTGTTCAAATAATACTGCTGCTGAAGGTACTAGTTCAAACTAGTTAGTAGAAACTTTGCATCTGAATGAAGTTGTACTTATATATATATTAATGTTGTCCATCAACAGGTCTAGGATTCAACATTGATGAAATAGTACTAGCATGGAATGACATGTATGAAGCTAGAAGGTGGCAGAGTCGAGTTTCATCATTTCATTTGGAACCCTTATTCAGAAGGCGAGCTTCTAAAATTTATCATGCGTTAGAGCTTGCATGATTTGCTTCCTATTCTCCAAGTTGATAGAGAGGTAACTTATATTCTGTATTCCATATTAAGTAGAATGTGATGTTATGGATACCTAAGTGAACGGGGAACCTTACACCCAAAAACTAGCTATTAAGGTAAGAGAACCAACTTACTTAAATACTCGATTGAGCATTTTATTCTACTCAAAGTATGACTTATTATCTCATACTACCGGGTCTCCATCATATTCATATGTGATAACATGGTAGATGTTACCTTACCATATAGCTCAACTGTAGACACAGTTAAATTTTCTTCATTTTGGATGTTTGGGACATGAACATATGGAATCATCTGCAACATTTGTTTCTACTATGAGTTGAAACGGCGGATGTTTCTCCAGATCAATTTAATTCTTTACTCTGCACTATATTGTTTAACGAAACTTATTTACATTGTCTAAAATCATCCTTGTTCCATTTTTTCTGTGCAGGTATTTCTCTTGTAACTTTTAGTTTTCATATAGAAGAGCTATTCTTTGCACTGCACATATATGTTCTATTTCCAAGAACAGAGTTCTCTGTCTTGCATTGCACGTTGGGAAGACTGTAGTTATAGACTTACAGCGACTTATATTTCGTTAGTCCATGATTGGAAACATATTGTCAAAGGGTTGCTTTGCAAACACGTCCTCAGTCTTTGCGTTCCCTCATATGTTGGAGTGTAAGTTTTTAGTGATCAGTAGGACATTATTAACTAGTACCAAAAGCAGTTGAAGAGAAACATTGTTTAGTCCCGTCACTTATTTTAATCTTTTATTACGTTATTGCTTTCTAGATATTAATTTGTACTGGATCATTTAACTTACTATTATTGGCTAGTTATATTTTGAATATCAAACAAAATACACAAAGTAAGAAATTTAGAAGTATGAAAAGAAAATAGTTGAAGAGTTTATTTCTTGAAGTTAAGCGTTTACAATATATGTTGCATATTACTTACAATCTTGCTGGCCTATGCTCTTTTGAACCATCAGTCACTTAAAATTCGTTATAAAAAGAAATAAAAACACGCTTGTTTACCGAAAAGAAAAATAAACAACTAGTAATTGTTGGTTGGAAAAAACTGAAATATATTGATTGTTGCCCACCAATAAAAAAATGTGTTCAAAAAAATTGCATATCATAATTATGATCTATTGAACCAAATATTGAAAACCGTGAATTAAATTTATCTTTTGATTAAAAACACAGTGAACAAGAGAAACAATTTATGCTCTGGCGAAAAGAACACAAGAAACTAATTATACTTTCTAGTTTCAACCTTCTAAGAAGTCCTTGATGAATAAGAAACATTGTTTGCGCAGCCATGTAAACTTGTCCAGAACACAGGACCAACGATGCACTGGTCGAAACATTTTTACTTCTTCCATCAGAATGTTGTGGTATTACATATTGGAAAAACAATACAGAAAATCGAAGTTTTTTGCGTATGTACATTTAGGAGAACCATCAAATTGGGAAGCTCAGATAACAGAGTCATCATTATGTACAGAAAGCTGCCCTGGTCTATTCTGGTCAAAAGCTAATCAAATAGGGAAGCTCAGATAACAAAAAATCATGTAAGTGCTTTCCTTGAACATGTTCGTCGAAACGTGCTTTTTCAAAAAGTGAGTGCTTTTTTTGTAACATGCTTTTTATAGTGTGCTTTTCTGAAAAGTGTTTTTCTTTGAATGTGCTTGTACCATGCTTTTCCGCTAATTCCCATCAGCTCCTTGAGGACCGATCCAAATAGGCGACTTAGATGCTAGCTATAATCCACACCAAGTGATTGAGTTTCCTATATAGTAATTCTCGGCCTGATATAAAAATATAACGTACAATATAACTAGTTCAATAACAACTGACACACTACGTTGGTCTCCGTAGGGCTTCTATTTTATACCCAATAAGTGCAAGAAGAAAGAAGTGGAAGACGAAGTTTCAGTTAAGCCAAGGCCTATCCTTCTTGTACAAAAATAGAGGTGTACCAAGAGTAGAGAAAGAGATTATTTGAGGATGATCAAAAGAATGTGTTTGTTGATTAAATGAGAAAATTGGAATCAAGGTGGCTGAGACAAAATGGAGAATGATGCATGAACTTCATAGATGGCTAATACCCATGAGAAATTGAAATTCTAATAAAATTTAGTTAAAAACCGATACCCAATATGGAAATCCTTAACTCACCTATAGAGGTGACTTATGCAAGTAGCAAACAATGTGTGTGATTAGAAATTCGTTGGGAGAAATGAGTTTACGGATTTCAAAATGCTTCTTACAAATTTTGAGATGCTTTTTACATATTTCAAGATGCCTTTTTATTTTGGTTTGCGTACACCATTAGAGGAAAGATTTCCCAAACATGCACAATATCACTTATTATGAATTGCAGCTAGAGTTTAATGAGTTGATTATTTGAGTATGCATCAAGGAGTGACCCAAATAATTAACGAGTTTAACAAGTTGAATATGTGAGTTGCAGCTAGACTTTTTAACTATGCGTCAATTGCAGACAATGACGCATAGCCAAAAAGTATGTTTTAAAAAAAACACTTTCTAAAAATTCATGTTTTGGAAAAAGCAAATTTAGAAAATGGACATATGCAAAAGGTCAAGAACCACCTTTCTAACTTGTCTATCTAGGTTGACTCCTAACCACCTACTAAGTTTTAAGATGTTGCTTGTCTAGGTGCACACATTCATTTATAGAGTTCGTTTATTTGAGTTGTAGACAAGGTCTTCTCTTATGGGTTGCGGTCATCGTATTCAACAAATCATTTATTTGGGTCACTCCTTAAGAGCTCATGACACACAATGAAAAACATTTTAAGAAAAACAAATTTCTAAAAGTCACTTTTTGAAAAAGCTCGTTTCAGAAATAGATCAAAAAACACATTATAAAGACGGAGAATCTCTTTTGCCTATAAATGTTGAATAATAACAATCGGATTGAAGGTTAGCCATATGGATTGCAAACTAATTTGCCTATAAAGGTTTTTTATCTTAATCACTCAAGATTGCTTGTCGTGAGTTGCACCTAGTGGACAGTGCCCAATGGGTTTCCTTTTTGGGTTGCTAAGACACCATATAATAGAAAATCACTTTTCAAACAACATGTTTGGAGTATGCACTTTTTAAAAAAACAGTTTATGAAAAAGCATGTTTTTAAGAGCATGTTCCCTCCTTCCCTTATTCCTGGTGCCAACTCAACGTCAATGACCACCCTCTATAGTCAAGAAAGCAAAGGAAATTCTACTTCCTTTTGAGATTGAAACCACAAGGGTTAAAGTCATTTTTACCTCGAAATTTTTCGCTAGAGATCATCAAGCGCTTATAAGTTTTTGTTGAATTATTGTTATTCCAAAAGTTTTTAAATAGGATCAATGTTGCCCTAAAAGTATAAAAACATAAAAATTTTGCATCTACCATTAGTTGACACAATCAAGCTGAAGCGGCTCTACCATCTCTTACCATGTAGGATATAATATCACCTCATCCAAACAAATCTTTTTGTAGTTTTTTATAAGATGAGTCATAATATTTCTCCTATCCTCACAGTGTTATCCTCACTGAACAACAATCTTTCCAAATCTTCCAAATTCCTCCCCATCAATGTTTTTCTAGAGCACCACCTCAACTTATTAGATGTCAGATGATGTGATGACATTATACCCTACATAGCAAAATCATCTCAGCTTCATTGGATCAACTAACTCTTGGTATGATATTGTTACATTTTTATACTTTCGAAACATTGAACCTATTTATAAAAAAAATTTTCAAATTCTTAATGATTCTTCATGAAAACTATCAAAGCAAAAATGACATTTAACCCAAATCTCAAGTTGGAGCAATTTAAGTTGGGTTTTTAAGTTGCAAAAATCAGCTTGCCATCCGAAAAGATGAGTTAATGGCTCCGTTTGGATAGTCCGTTGGGAAAACGGACATAGATTCCGAGGCAATTTATGTGAGAGGAAAAGTGTCTCGGTAAGCGCACCCGTTGTGCCAACGGGCAAAATAAACAGAGTCAATATACACATATATTATATATAGAGGGTTTAAGATATTTACTTCCATCCCAATGTTATTACACAACGGAAAAACAGCACAGAAAATTGAAATTTCACGTGCATAATTACAACCTTGCATATGTACATTTACGAGAATCAACCCCTTCTTACTTCTGTTACTTAGTGGCCATTTATGAATATTCAAAACCAAGAGTCATCAATATGCATAGAGGGCTGTCACAGGTTGAGAAAGAATTGTGTCCCTGGTCTATTCTGGTCGAAAACTTGTCAAATTGGGAAGTTCAGATAACTGAAGCTTCTTGATTTCAGATGCAGTAACTTTGCAAGACTCCAAATTTAGAGTGCGCAAGTTCTTCAAAGGCTTCAGATACTGAAGTCCTTCATTGGTTATTTGAGAGTTTGACACATTTAGTGACCTCAGTCCAGTTAATCCTGCATCATACAAACTCAAGGTCAAGAAATAAAAGCATAGTTCAGATCTTGCATGCACATTCTAATGGCTAAACCTCAGAAATGACTTTTAAGATGAGGTCAATTAAAGGGGGAAAAATAAAGCCCCTTAAATCACCAAGGGAGCGTATGCACATGAAGGCGAAGCATACGCAAGCAGGATTCAGGACCCAATTTGCAGAAATGAAGTTGAAGCATCAATGGGAAAAACCAACTTCATTATGAACTCAATCTGCTTTGTCTTTCAACCATGGAAGAAGGAGAAAGCAGAAGTACTATAGTTTTGTCACACAAGGAAAGCCAATTTTATGCAATGCATGTTACAAAGTGCAACGTAACTAGATGAATAAGAATGTACCAGATAGTAATTCCAAAGTTTTGTCCGTCAAGTTGCAATTCTGGCACAGGTTTAACTGTGTCAGGGAGACAATATCTTTAATATTTTGGACGCCTGCATCAGTTAATCGCCCACCACATATTTCAAGGGATTGAAGGTTCTTAAAGTCTGCCAGATGAAAACATACAAAAACAATTAAACTGTCAAGATAATTGTTCGTGCACAAGCAATCAAGCCTCCAGCTAGTAGTAATATTCGTAGTATGTTTTACAACCAACAGATGTCACTCATCTGGTTCTTGAATGTAATCCTATTGTTGTTAGGATGCAAATAAATTAATAAATAAATAATCGATGAAAGAAATCGACCATGGACTGAAAGTCAGATAAATATATTCATACTTCGTATACATGCTGTGCCAGAGTCTGAAATTCGTGCTCCAAAAAGATCCAATTTTATCAATCCACTCAGACCTGTAAAAGATAAGCCAATGAAAAAATGCAGGTGTCATTAATTTTCCCCATGCTTTTTTCACACTTGAAAATAGTAAATTTGAAAAATTACTTGCAATAGGAAAACAGACATTAGAGATGAGTGTGAAACATTAAAAGAAAAAACCTCCAATTGGAAAAATGGTGATGATGGATATGATGATGCAGGTGAAAGAAGCACTAGGAATATGTAATGTACAATAAGGTGGGATGGGCTACAGGAATAGGTATTGTAGTTTACAAAAATAAAAGCTTCATTCTCTATGTAACATGGTCTCAAGTTCTGTTAACATTCATCATTGTATCATTAACTCACCAAATATACAACTTAAAGTGAAACCATCGAACAAAAACACATAAAATACGTACTTGAAAGTTTTGCAAGTCCAGCATCAGTAATCTGACGGGCATCCAGATTGAGCAATTTAAGAGACGTCAATCCTGACAGCCTTTTCAGGCCACTGTCAGTCACCAAGGTAAATGAAAGATTCAAACTTTCCAATTTGTTTAAACCTGGATAAAGTTAGAAATGACGTGTCATTATGTGCACTTGTTTAGTCCATATTATTGTCAATCATGATTAAATCAAATAGATAAGATATAATACAAAAAGATATGCCATATTAGATTTTAGTGTAGGCATACATGTATCTGCAAATATTAAGACAGACAAAAGAGATCTCTTAAGCTAAAAAAAATTGTGAAATCAAAAGGAACGACATGCTTTGTATCTATGCTCATTATGGAGGAAAAATTCACATAGCACCCAAGCATTGCTAAGCAAGAATAAGAGAAAATATTTATTAAGAAAATGGGTTTTTTCAAATTTGTCTCCCAACATGCTACAGAATGGATATTTTAACATGTTTACAGCCCAAACGTCACTTTAGAAAGGACTTGAAAAGGAGCTGGGTCAACGTCCAACAAATGGTAGACATTCATATTAAACCTGACATGACAATAACATCACTTTAAGTCGCAAGGAGACACTTCAAACTTTGTGTTGCCTTGACCATGTCCATATATCTGTTGTGTATATACTTCAGATAACTGTAACTTTCTTATTGGTGAACATTAACATACAACTTTGTATAACAACTTCCTAGCAGAAACTAGCTGAGTTGCAATTTAAAAAAAAAAAATTATCAAAGTACTGGGCAATAGTATGTAACAGTGGATGAATGATTACGTAAAATAGAATACCTACTAAGTGGATTAAGGATTTAACAGTGGGACAAACAAACACAAAAAAAAAGTACTTAAACAAAATATTGCAAAGATTGGTAGATAACTAGATATAGGATTTTATCCTTCAACCTGTTATATAACGGAGGCCATTGCTCCCAACTTCAGTGTCAGACAACTCTAAAATTTTCAGATGACTGAGACCTGAAAGAAGAGCATTCATTAGTGAATTTCATTTCAAAGGAGGTATTCTAACCCAAACATTTGAATCTAGGATTCTCATAATCTTTTAGAACCTTTTCTTCCCATTTGAAGAATAGAATAGGATTTAAACCATATAAGAATTTTACAACATAAAAAATAAAACATGAGAGATCCATCCTTTGCAATAATAGATCATGAATTAGCCAGAAAAAAGGAAAGAAAACACTGCTTTGAACTTTTAAACCATGTAACGGACAGGATTATGAACCTTTAAACAATGTAATGGCGATTCAAAACTACTAAAGAGAAATACATGAAGTGAAAATGTAAACCTGTCAAATTAGCCAGCCCTTCATCACCTATCTTGCAGGAATCCAGATTCAAAAACTCCAAATCCATTAACCCTGTCAAGGATCATCTAACCTTCAGAAAAATTAGTACAGACAAGTTGCACACACAACAATAGCAAATCAATGAGCACTATTTGTCCATATAAGGCATGATCCATTCCTTTTAAGGAGCTTCATAGGATTAGAGTCTCAAACATGAGGACAAGTTATCACAGAATTGCAGTCTCCTAAGCAAGAATCACGTGTCAACTGTTCATGAACCTCATTAAGCTCTCATCCATTACCACACATTAAAAACTTCTCACAGGTTGAATCCGGTAACATAGCTGAGTTTGCACTGGATCTAATAACAGAACACCGTATGTGAAGATAAATCCTAAATATAAAACACATGATTGCTTTGTTTCAGGAGACACCAGGGATAAAGATATCAAGAAGCTATATAGGATATGGACAGTAGTTTTGGTGGGCACATGGGGAAAACACGAGCTTTTGGTAAGACCCAGAATCTAGGTACTCACCAATCTCTTCTAATTTCTCTCAAATTGCAAGGATCTCACAATTGAAAGATAAAAGAAGCCAAGAGGAAAGGAGAATCTCCGATACTCAGAGATAATATTAATTAATTCATTCATCCATTCATGCCCAACTTGAATACAACCTAGCATATTTATAGAGGAAGAGAGAATATGGACTGTAACTAATTCCCTACCCACAACAGAAGTGGAGGAAACTGACTCCTAAATAATAGACTAGGAGCTTGTTTGGATGTAATTTTGAAAATAGCTTTTACAGATTCCGAGGTAAAACCTAGGTTTTGGAGAATAAATTTTGGAAAATAGCTTTTACAGATTCCGAGGCAAAACCTAGGTTTTGAAAAGTGATTTATGTTTGTGAAGTTATTAGCTTTTATGGATTCCGAGGCAAAAAAGAGGATAGGAAAGAGAAAGAAAGAAAAAGTAGGAAAAAGGAAAGAGGAAAAAGTAGGAAAGAGAAAACCTAGGTTTCAAACTGAGGTTTTGTAACCAAAATAGCTTTTGGGAAAAAAAAATTTGCTTGGACAAAACCTCGATTTTGAGGTAAAACCTAGGTTTTGAAACCAAACCTAGGTTCTAGAATTGGTTTCCAAGCAAGCCCTAAGTGGACAGATGGTTACAAACTGACTCCTCACAACATAATTAAAATAAACCACATAATAGATAATAGATAACAAACAATATTAATATTTTATGACTTAGTCAAGCAACTGACTTCCTAATCCTAGGCCACTGATATGTTTAGCATCCTATCATTACTCCCTCCCTTGAAAACCGCCTTGTCCTCAAGGCGAGATTGGGGCTTCCTTCGAAAGGGCTGGAGTTGGGTTGCTTCCCTTGGTAACTTCCATCAGTGAAATTGGAGCAGAGTGGTTGGTATAGGAAATAGGCTCCCAGATGGAGCAAACCGGTTGCATAGGTAATGGGCTTGGGCCCACGTGATCCAATTTCTTCTCCATTGCCAGGGCGAGAAGAGTCAAAGCAACGGTGGGTTGGAAGCTGGAGGACGAGCGACACGCTTGGACCAAGGAATAGCGTTGACGACGAACTGAACGAAAGACGCAGCTTCGGCGATCTGTGACGCGAACTGGACGATGGACTATAGCCTTTGGAGCTACGAGCCCTCCTTAAAGACCATTGGCCGACGGCGAGCGAGGACCATGATAGTGGAGTTCTGGCAGACGGACGAACTGGGCACGGGGATTAGCGACGAATGCCACAAACAGAACGGTTGCAATGGAAACGAGGGAACTGGACAACCACAGGACGGCGTGAACCTCCGAACGATGAAGACTGGACAGCAAGAGAACTGGGCAACGAGGACAGCGACGACGTGAGCAGGGCGATCGACGAGACTGGATCAGAGACTTTTTTTTGGAACCAGCGACTAACGGCACATGGCTTATCAACCTGGCTATGATACCAAATGGTAAGACCAAGAATCTAGGTACTCATCAATCTATTCTAGTTTCTCTCAAATTGCAATGATCTCACAATTGAAAGATAAAAGCCAAGAGGAAAGGAGAATCTCCAATACTCAGAGATAATATTAATTCATCCATTCATGCCCAACTTGAATACAACCTAGCATATTTATAGAGGAAGAGAGAATATGGACTGTAACTAATTCCCTACCCACAACAGACGTGGAGGAAACTGACTCCTAAATAATAGACTAAGTGGACAAATGGTTACAAACTGACTCCTCACAACATAATTAAAATAAACCACATAATAGATAATAAACAATATTAATATTTTATGACTTAATCAAGCAACTAACTTCCTAATCATAGGCCACTAATATGTTTAGCATCCTATCAGCTTTTAAAATTTTTTTTGAATTACTCGTTAGCCTGTTCATTTTGCACTTACTTTGACTTTCAATAATATGTATGACATACAGGTTCTTTGTTGTTGGATTTGGTTGAGGAGATTTGTTACAATTTTGTTTTGGGGCTGTAAATTCCTCATATTAGCATCCAGACATGGCAGCTATTCCTTGCTCAGATAATTTCAGTAGGACCAAATGTTTTCCCAAATGAGTATATAAATTCATTAAAAGTATGATGGATGCGTGCAGAAGACTTTCGGATAACCAAAATGCCAAGATCACATGCAAATTGAATACCCAATATCACATGAGAGCTCTATCTGCT
>JANTPZ010138571.1:0-15218 GCA_025593235.1 Vachellia pachyceras
ACCGTAACATCTCCTTCGTGCACAATAATTTCTTCCTCATCCTCAACAGCTCTGTCAGGTGTGGAAGATCTATTCAATAGCTTGTCTTTAAACGATGGAATGGCAGTCTCCTTATCCGAATCCATAGGAGCAGTTTCAGGGATCACCTCATCATTCTGAGCATTATCATCTCCTACCTCCATATTCAGATGGCCCCCACTGGCAAGGGAAGCTCCAAGAGCTAAGCCTTCGCCTCCTTGTGCATTATCGGTTGCCATAAGATCAGCCCCTTCCTTGATCTTAATCTTTTTAGCATTACGGTCTTCCTCTACCACAGGCTGACGAGCTTCCTTTTCCACTAGTTCAATATTATGATTCTCCTGTTGTTGAAGATGGGTATCTTGCAGATCTGGTGGGATCTTTTTGTGTTCAGGGTCACAGTTTGTCATAGGGGCAGCACCAAATTACTCCTAAGGAGGGACAGGGGACTATGGGTTTTGGGGATCCACCGAAGAGGAAACAAGAAATGCAATTACAATGGACAATCAAAGATAAATCAAGGACCACAAAATCGAAGGACGAAACCTGTGCAACTCACGGCGTTACAGTGCGGAACCAGAGATGCGATGGATTTGGGCTGAGACGGAGAGCTTGCTCCCTAGGCCGGAGACGGAGCGACGCCGACGCAGAAGCTCCGAGCTCGAAAGCTGGCGACCGTCTGTTTCGCTGTGAGGGAAGCTTATCGCGAGTACTGTTCAGCTCGTCTGAAGAATTACTTTAAAATTTAGTGTTAAAAAATTAATTATTCTAAAATTTTAAAAAATTGATAATAATAAATTAAATAATATTATTGATGAGTGAAAAAAATATTATTAATAACATTTTAGAATTTTGAAGTAATTAATTCATGGAGCATGATTTTAAATAATTCTCTTACAAAATAAATGCTTGTAAATGTAAAAGCTTCACCTAGGAATTCGAGTTTGACTACATTTTTCCATAAATCACGGAACCTTCTAGCGTTTTTTAATTAACTCACGTTTCAACCTCATTCATTTCTCCATCAAATCATGTCTGCCTCGTCATGTACCGATATTTATTGCATTTTCCCATTTTTGCCCATGCTTTTATTTTATTTTTTACATCAATTTTTATTTATTTTTATATATCCATGGATCACGGTTTAAAATCCCAAAAAAAAAATCCCAACTTAATTGGCGGGGTTTGACCAATGAACTGGTGACTCCGTTCTCTAATTGGTCCTATAAAGTGTTTTAAAAAATTATAAAATTATTAATAGCTTACTAAATGAGAGGAGTATTTTACTAAAATTGTCATAGTTGGATTATTGACACGTTAATTAAAAAATAAATTGCCTTATTTAGTCTCCTTGAATTAGGTAAAAAGTCCCATACTTATTAATTGCAAGTAGTGGTGATATTTAAGACCAAAGATTTTTTTGAGATTTTTTTTTGAATTGTTGACAGCAAAGTAAGATTTTCTTTAAGTGCATCCTATTTCAATGTGTTTTACGTGTCAGCTTAAAAAAAATGTCGTGCAGAAATGTTTTTACGTAAATCAAGATAACTATATGAAAAAAATTTTATCTTGAATTCTATGCAACGTAAAAAAAATAGGGAAAAAAGCCCTACCAAACAGTCTCTTCTTGTTATTTTTTTTAATTTTGGGACCCATTTTTTCAATATGGAATCCATGTTAGGAAGATGTGAATGAAATTCAAGAAATTTTCAGACTGTTAATGGAAATTATGTTGGTAATTACATGTTGTGCATGTTTGAGAATCTATTGAGTGATTTTAGGATTCTGAGATTAATATGTTAGAAAAGTTTTATCTCAACTTATATATAACGTGATTTGAATCAGCAAATCAAACAAATACTTGGATACCGATGAAAGGAAACGGCTATCAGCATAATAATTTTTTATTTATATATTAATAATATTACATATTAATAACTTTATTTCATTTATTTTGTATTGTTGGGGCAATTTACACATCATTTGGTTAGCATCTACGTAACCTATAATTAATCAACAAATTATAAACACGGGAACTAATGCATCATTAAAGGAAAATACAAGGATCAAATAAAAAAATTACAGGGACCTAATTAAAGTTAGATGAATCTTTTTTCCCCCATTAAAGTTAGATGAATCTACATTACAATGTACATATTTAGAAATACAGTAGAGAAATACTTTTACGCAAGTCGAGGTAAATATGTGGAGGAGATTATTTCGTTTTACAGAAAAATATTGTTAAACGCACGTTTATTTTTTTGGAAACATTATTCCAAATAAGACCAATGATTGGTTGCTTAGTTTTTCCGTGTTATCATAAGATATAAATTCATAATAAATTGTATTATTTATAATTATTTGAAAAAAATGTAATTTTAATTTCTCTGGATAATGGGCTTGTTTGAAGGAGCATTTCCAAAAACCGAACGCATATAAAATGAGATAATATTATTCACATATTTACACTCACTTACGTAAAAATATTTCTCTACCTCGTTCTTAAAAGGGCACAATATTTGAATTTGATGCAATCAAACACTTATAAAAAATATATATATATAATGGTACACAAATATTTAGATATATGTTTCTACAAAATTCACTTTACAACCCAAACAATCAAAACCTACCGATGCCATATGCTTTTATGGGATATGATAGTGACCCAGCAACTTTAGAAGGTGCATGATTTTGTAGGTATTAAAATCCAATAGCAAATAAGCAAAGAGGTGAGATAACTTTTTGGCCACTTGAAGAGCATATTTTCATACAACAGCAAAATTAGATGCCACTCCAGTTATGGGTCAATTGTATGCAGTAATGGATAATGTAAATATATGTGACTACACATTATGGGACATAGGGCACATATATATTTGTGTCTATATATATATATATGTATATATAAATAGAGATGGAAATGGATATAAATATAGGAAAAAATGAGGGGTTGAACAATCAATTCCATGTGTTACATCATGAAATTCATTTATACCCATTTTGAATTTCATTTCCATTTTCAATTTCACCCCTCAATTCTACTACACTAATATAGAAAATGAATTCTATTTACAATTCCACCTCCCAACTCCATCATACTAAACATAGTGTACCTTTTTTCCCCTTTTAGCCTCATCTTTTTCAACAACCCCGCTGCCGTCGCGATTTCCACCTTGAGGCAGAGATATGGGTTTTTGGGAAAAAGAGATCAGCTGGCAACAGGATTACAGGCATTCATTTAGGTTTTCAATATTGAAATTGTTTACTAATTTTGCGAATTTAATTCATTACAAGGGGAGTCCTGTAATCTGTTTAACAGTTTTTTTTTTAAAATGAGATATGTTATGTTTGGAATAATGTTTGAAAAAGTCAAACGGGTGTTCAACCGTATTTTTCCGTAAAAAAGATAATCTCCGTTACGTATTTACTTTGTAAAGGGTAAAAACACTTCTCCACCGCGTTCTCAAACAAGTCTATAATCTCTTTCACATATTCACTTCGATTTAAAAAAAATATATACCTACCGTGTTCTCATGTGGACTTATTATTAACTAACATTTTAATGCCCCCTTTTGTTGCAGTTTTCACAAGGAAAAAAAAAGCACCATAGTTAGTGAGTTATGATCACATCGGAAGGTTCTAAAGTCCATGTGCTTCATGTCTTTGACTTTGTTCAGAAATTTAAGGGCAGGGTGCCCCAGTAACAAGGGCATATCAGGATACTTTTGAACTTTCCAAATTCCAATTGATTGATGTAGCCCATCAGCTTCCATAGGCCCACATAGAAAATGTCAATGACGACAACCGGATAATCTATTATTAGAATTTTATGATAATTTTATTAATTTTTAAGATTTTTTATTCATTGATTCCTTTATTTGGGATGTGATAATAAATTTCTCAAATATTTATATACATATACAATAATATATAAATAAATATATAATAATTCTAATTATCAACTTAATAACACTATGATATATGGATTTTTTAATTAAATAACATCATATAACTATAAATGGTTTGAAGATATATTTGATAGACTATGGTTAAATTATAAAATTGATTGGTTGATGTAAACCTGATGTAAATCGGGTGGTAGATGAGAAAAAAATATTTGCATACTCTCATGTTGTTAGATCGTGTATACGTTTTATAATGAAAATATTTTAATTATAGGGCTTATTTGTTAGAGCGTTTGAAAAGTTAAACGCATGTTCAACAATGTTTTTTCGTAAAATGAGATAATTTCTTTCACATATTTTTCTTGACTTGCATAAAAGTACTTCTCTACTGCGTTACCAAACGGGTACATAATTTTTTTTTTGTGATTCTTATATATCATAAATTTATTTTGATTATTTCTCTTTGTATAACTTATAACATATATTTGTCATACTCAAAAGAAAAGACAATTAGAACATTTTCATTAGAGAGTGCGAATGTCGACATTATGAAAATATGTAAGTATTCCTCTATACCTCCAAACTGATTGGATTGTGTGAACGTTTGGAAAATCGCATTTACATAAATCGAAATAAAATTTTTCTCATATACTTATATCATAAATCTTAAATCACATTGAAACCGTAACTTCCATTTACTCTTTTGAAGGTTAAAAAAGATTCCAATCTTCCTTCAACCTTTAAGTATTTGTCTAAAAAGGAATAGAGACAATTCCTATCCATACATGTTAAAAAAAAATAAACCTTTACTTTCCCCTTTTACTTCCATATTCCTTTTTTAATCACTTTCCTTTATTGGCTCCTTCAAAGAAACTATAATGAATTTTATAAATTTTCCCTTATACTTAAATAAGTCATTCATTTTTTACTTTTATGTCACACATCTCTTTATAACATTTTTTCCTCTATGCATACGTGTGCTTTTCAAAGAGGTAACTCTATTTAAGACATTTTAAGGTATTAAACATGAACGTATCTCCTTATATTCTTTATATGAGATTCGTTTAGGAAAACATTAGAGAAGTATTTTTACGTAAGTTGAGGTAAATATATGGATGAGATTATCTCGTTTTACGAAGAAACACTATTGAATGTACGTTTAACTTTTAAAAATATTGTTCCAAACAAAACCACGATTTATATCGATGGTGACTTTTGGCCAAAACAAGGGTAGAAACAATCTTAGCAATGTTACACCCAATTTGACTCAATGCTAGAATATTACCCAATTATAGAGCCAACTAAAAAAAAAAAAGCATAGGAAGAACAGGCTAAAAAGAATCATTTTTTTTTAAAAAAGGATAATATAACTTTTGTTTCCACTAATTTTCCCTCGTGAGTAATATTATCTCAAAAGTTTTTAAAAAGTAACGTTACCTTAAAAGTTTTAGAATGAAGTAATGTTGCTGTCGTTAAAAATATGAACAATTAAAGTTAATATTTTAATCGGTAAATCAATTTTTAATGGAATATAATAACAGTGCTCTATTTTAAAATTTTATAATCATTGTTCCAAAAATATTATTCGGCGAACTATTGGTGTGAGAAAAGATTTTGAGAACAAATTTGCACTCAAACACAATTATAAGAAGTTATTGCATCTCCAACTTAATTTTCTGGAGAAACCAAGTGATGACCATAGCATTTATGTGAACTCCTATCAGTCCTATGGCTGATACCTGGTGGCCATGAGAAGCGCCAGGACTGTACACATGCAATTACGGCACACCCACAATATTTAATATTTAATATAAGAGTTGATTAGTTTTTTTTTGAAACGTACAGAATCTGTGAGAAGAAATGAGTTTAGGATTTTGAGAAGAATTTGTGGAATCCAAAAAGAATTTACGGATTTTAAGATATTTTTACAAAATTCAAGATGCTTTTTACAGATTTCAAGATATTTTCTATTTTGGTCTGCATGCCCAAACATGCCCATATATTAAATTGTTTGACAAATATGTAAAATCACTTAAAAAACATTTTCGGGATAAAATTTCTCATACGTACTTACCTCAGATTACATAAAATCATTTAAAAATGTAATATTTAAAAGTGTGTTATATCCATTCAAATGAGAATTTTAAACTGTTTTTTCCCACTTTCCAAATTGTTGGGGGAAAAATAAGGTTTAGAAACTCTATGATTCAAATCAATATAAAACAGATTCGATTGAATCTCAATTTTTATATTTGATTAAATTTAGAACGTGGTGAAAAATTCGATTGAATAAGTTTTACGCAGAAGAGGAAGCTTTCATTCGAATAACACATGTTTTATTCGAATGAAGACAAATGTAAGTTAATGATGTGTTACTCCAGGTGAAAAATGCTACGTTTTATAAACTTTCAGGGTGAATCTGATCTCCAAAAAACTTTTTGATATACAATGCTCCAACCGGTATATTTTCGTGACAAAAATGCTACTTAACCCTTTTAGAAAAAAATGATGAATACAAATACTTTTAAAAAGTAAGTTTTTTAATTTTTTTAAAAATTAACCCAATTTAATGATCAGACATGTACTAATTCAATATGCAATATATGTCATTTAATTAATTTGTTAGAAATAAGAAATGATGTTAATTAATTAAGGTGGTTTTAACCTGCAAAAAATTTCTGACTTTACCATCATAAATAAACGAAGTTCTTCTCATTCAGAGTCCATTGCTGTTGGGTAAATTCAAAGGCCGGAGTACTGTTTGTGCTTTTTCCATGCGATTTTTCTCATTCGGAGTTCATTGCTTCCTTCTTTGATTCGTTCCTTACACAACTTCTCTCTTATCTACGCAACGCTTAAAGCATAAATTCTTCCTCCCTCTCCATCTTCCTGTTTCTCTGCACTTTTCACTGTTCTTTTATAGTTGTCCGCTTACTTGAATCTCAAGAAGCTCGTGTATGATTTTGCCCTGTGAAGCTGGTGTGGTACTATACTATTTGATTCTGGATTTGGTTGCTGTCTTTTAACAACCGCATCCTCCTTTGGTACTCTCAATTTGTTCATATCTTTAACGGAGTTTGGTTTCTTGAGTTCTTTTTTTAAGTGTGAACTTTTGGGGATTTTCCCTCCATTTTGGAGCTTGAGGTGCAACTTGGTCTACCTACCGTGTTCCTGGGTACGTGTAATTTGAAATTTTGGGACGTGTTTTTTTGGTTCGTGAGTTTCTTTTTCTTCAATCTGTATAGTTTTTTTGAATATTTTGAAGATTTTTTTTATTGCGTAGTCCTGGAACCCCGTTCTCTGTGGTGGTTTCTATGAAATTTTGTGAACGGGAAGATCTTTTATTCAATTTTGGACATTGATTCTTTTATTACCAAATATCTAATAATATTCATAACAATTCACTAGAAGAACGTTGTGTTAGTCTTCCTTTATTCAAATTCGAGCTGAAAGTCATTGATGGTGACAATCTTTTTGGTGGAGGCTGTTTGAGAGGACTTGAGGTTATTCCTGATCCATTTTATCTTACTTCGTTTTGCCGTAACTTAAATCTAGCGTAAAATAATATCTCAACATTGAAACAAAAGAATGTTAAATTTTACTTGGTTACGGCGTTTCGTTGTACATTTGTGCCAGGCCTCTTACATGTATATTGCTAGATCCTTACTTTCTTCATCATCATCATTCTTTTGGATAGCACTGAGTTTATGAGTTGGGTTCATTTTAAATTCTCTTCTTCCTTTTTCTTTTTTTCTTTCTTTCTGTTTTTATCACCCCTTTCTTCCTTTATCTTCGGTAGATTAAATGCTCTTGTTTCTTCTGCTTCATTACTCTTTTGATGCCTTTGAGTTAGAATATTATTTATCTTCAGGCTTCTTTTACTCGAAACATGGTTTTCCTTGGTCTATATCCTCTGCTTTACTGGTCGACTATGAGATCACTGGGAAGTTTTATTGTTTGAACTTTGAATCATAAGCAGTGGCAGCATTTCTTTAACCGCTTATCCGAATTGAGCCCAAAAAATCTGTTTTAAGTTTCACCTTCGTTTATACTTCAATTTGTTGATAAAATTTATCTGCGAATTGAAGTCTGGTATGTACTTTGGGCAGATTCCTAATAAGAGAGCAAGAGTTCAGCTGGTCCTAAAGTTCAACAATAGTTGAAGATGAGTCAGCCTAAAATCAAGCGCCGAGTTGGTAAATACGAGGTTGGAAGAACCATAGGTGAGGGAACATTTGCAAAAGTTAGATTTGCAAGGAATTCAGAGACTGGGGACCCTGTGGCTCTCAAAATTCTTGACAAAGAAAAGGTTCTCAAGCACAAGATGGCTGAACAGGTAGTTTAAGATTTACTGTTAGTTAAATTTTCTTCCCCTCCATTTTGTATTAGTTCATTCAATTTACAAGGGGCTTACAGATTTATATCATAATTGTTTTTCCTGTCTTCGAAAAGCTTTCAAACTATTGACGAATCTGTCATTAAGTTTTAGGTGTGGGTTTACAGAGTTAAGGTGGTTCTTGTCAATTTTATGGGGACTTTATGTTTAGCATATATTCTGTAGCAAAACTGATCTAGACCCTCATAAAATGAAGTCAAATCTCTTGATTCTTTTCAATGTGAATTTACAGATCAGGCGGGAAATTGCAACAATGAAGCTAATCAAGCATCCACATGTTGTTCGATTATACGAGGTTTCTCTTGCACGCACCATCCTGCCCCCCACCCCTCCAAAAAAAAAAGCCTCCCACTCTTATATTAAGTCGTTTTTTTTGCTATTTGGTTTTAAAATATTGACAAAATATTATTGTGGAGAGAAAAATGAAAGTGGAAAAAAAGAAAAAGGGTCCGTTTGGCCATTTTCAAATTGATTCCAGTACTCCCATAAGTCGGTGTCCTGCTGACGAAGTGGAAAAAAAGAAATAGCTTATGGCTATTTTCAAATTTGTTGATGGTTCTGATATGTTTGCCTTTCATCTTACATTTCACCCCAGTTGGGACTGTGAAGAAGTGAACGAATTTTAATTGATGGAAATCAGAGGATCTTACTTTATAAAAGACATTATCTTGATTTGAGACCTACATATTTTCAATGTTCTGTTTACTTTGTTGCTCGCTTCCATTCCCGATATATTGTAATGCTGAACTATACGATTAATTTTCAGGTCATGGGAAGCAAGACTAAAATATACATTGTATTGGAGTTTGTGACTGGTGGAGAGCTCTTTGACAAAATTGTAAGCAAGTCTAAATTGGTCCCATTTATTTAGTGTGTTAAGTGGGATGGAGAACCCTACCCCAAAAGCTAGCTATTGAGGTGGGAGAACCAACCCACTTAAATACCCCATTGAGCATCCTATTCTACTCAATGTGGGATTTGTTATCCCATACTACCAAGTCCCATCAATTGGCCCCCATGGAAAGTCGACGTCTCGGCGGCTGCACTCCATGGCACTTTACTTGGCCTCCTGCCGGTCAGAACCCTCCGTGGGTAGCCCTTTCCGAAGAGGTCGGAAGCCTGGCTCTGATACCAATTGATGGGTATCTAAGTGGGATGGGGAACCCTACCCCAAAAGCTAGCTATTGAGGTGGGAGAACCAACCCACTTAAAGACCCCATTAAGCATCCCATTCTACTCAATATGGGACTTGGTATCCTATACTACCAAGTCCCATCAGTGTGTTCCCTTTTATTTTCGATTTGCTCTAGCAATTCTGAGGAAATTAATAAAATAGGGACAGACTGGGTCATATTTGTGGCTCCTTGAGCTCATGAAGCTGATGATGATACTATATTGCTATCCATCCACCACAATTGTTTTATACTCTCATGTCACCATTATTGTTGATAGGCTTACATTTAGTCCCTAACTGTTGTTGAAAGGAAGAAATCCCATGTAATCATCTAATGGAATTTTTAAAGGTAAACCATGGACGGATGAAAGAAAATGAAGCACGTAGATACTTCCAGCAGCTTATAAATGCTGTTGATTATTGCCATAGCAGGGGTGTCTTCCACCGAGACCTTAAGGTAAGACCAATTCTCCTGTCATACCAGAAAAATTTCACTTTGATATCAGAAGAAAGAATCTCTCACATAGTTTTCATTCTTATTTAACAAAATTTGTGCAGCCAGAAAACTTGCTATTAGATACTTCTGGAAATCTTAAAGTTTCTGATTTTGGGTTAAGTGCTCTCTCCCAACAAATCAAGGTAGTTATCTTTCATTGCCTTCTAAGGTTCACTTTTCTTGGTTCTGTCTTTGTTCAATATATTGATATTCCTGCCGTCAAGTCTACTGCTAATTGGTACAGAAAAAGAAAATGAATCAGAAAGCAAAGTCATTGTTAGAGAGCTAAACAACCTGATTTTAACACCACACATGCGCTTATCTATATGCAATTATGCATGCATTATTTATTGGCAGTCTTTTTTTGGTGGAACTGGTAAATGATAATGCAGGTATGGGTTAGACCTTGTTTATTTTGGTAGTTGCTGCAAATTTAATAATTTACTGTGCTTTTTATACACGATTTTTTTCCTCTTATTGTGCTGTATCATTTTTTGGTTGCGTTGACTGTCTGAAGTCTTAGACTAAATAAAAATAAATTTTCAACCTTATCCCAGGAAAACTAATATTGTTTATATCAGTAGGAATGACTATTGAGTTAGATTGTTTCATTTTTCTCATCTGATACTTAAAGTGAGTTAAAATTCCTCAAATAAGCATTGTGCCATATCCTGTCTTAGAATCTGATCTCTTGTCCACACATAATGGAGCTGAGTTTGAGGCTATGTTTAGAATGCTAGAGTGGAGCATTATTGATAAAACAATTCCAATGTTTTCTAAGTGGTCATCTTGCATCTTACAATAGGTGTGTTGACAGGATGATGGACTGCTGCATACTACGTGTGGAACTCCAAATTATGTCGCTCCTGAGGTGCAAACAAATACCATCTCATGCTACTTGTGTTTTATAAATTTCAATCATGCCATTATAATGATATGTACTTTTTCTAAACAGGTCCTAAATGATAGAGGCTATGATGGGGCGACTGCTGATTTGTGGTCATGTGGGGTGATTCTCTTTGTATTGCTTGCAGGTTACCTGCCTTTCGATGAACCTAATCTTGTGAACCTGTATAAAAAAGTGAGCAGTTGTGATTTCTTCTGCACAATTTTCCTGTTGACCGTTAAGTTCCTGTTTATCACGTTCTTTTTCCTGATCCACAGATCTCGGCTGCTGAATTTACTTCCCCCCCTTGGCTTTCTTTCAGTGCCAGGAAACTGATCACTCGAATCTTGGATCCGAACCCTGCAACTGTAAGAAAGAGCATCTGACTTTCTGGCTGTTTCATCTAGTGTAAAGAAGCTTATTTTTTTCCCCTGAAAGTAAAAGCCTTTTTGTAGGCTGAGATTGACTCAGTGGCACCTTATCAACTTAATTTATGTAAAAAAGTAGACCTTTCAGAAGAAAGTAGGAAAAAAATGAGAGAAAAATGGGGAACCAACAATCCTTTCTTGACAATTTTAGTAATCTGTTACATGCCTAATGGTCTTCATCTCTGATTTACTCTATCTTGCAGCGTATCACGGTAGATGAGATTCTTGAAGATGAATGGTTTAAGAAAGATTACAAACCTCCTGTTTTTGACGAGAAAGGGGAGGCCAACATTGATGATGTTGAAGCTGTCTTTAAAGATTCCGAAGTATGTTGAAGATGATCAGTAATATGATTATGGCATTGGCTTGTGTGAGTTATGTGATAGCTATCTTATATAAAGGCGTTTTTCATGTTCACAGGAGCACCATGTGACAGAGAAGAAAGAAGAACAGCCAACACCTATGAATGCATTCGACTTAATCTCCATGTCCAAAGGGCTGAACCTTGAAAATTTGTTTGATATAGAGCAGGTTCACAATCTTATAAGATGCTTTTCTTATATTGTTTTGGAACTATAGGTTTCACTGAATGAGTATCCATTTCTTTCCTCCTGCTTCTCTAAGCATATGGTACTAAAAAGATTATCACGGAAATCTGTAGAAGCAAACAGATTCATTTGATCATAATATATTTGAGTTCAGTCATACAAGTGCATTAGTCTGGTCCCTTTTCACTATGCATTTGCCACGTGATATAAAAATAGGAATAATATGCTATCATTTGAAGTAATGCAAATGTGACGTGGGCATTATATAACCTTTTGGGTAGATAAAGGAGCTGGTTAACTCTTGTCAAAGCCATAATCTGATTTAGGCAGGAAATTTTCTTTCACTAGGCCAACTTGAGCAGAATATGAATTTCTTGCTTTAGTACCATTTGGATTTTTTTATTCTCATGTGAATTATTTCAGGGATTTAAAAGGGAAACAAGATTCGCTTCAAAATGCCCTGCCAATGAGATAATCAACAAGATCGAAGAAGCTGCAAAACCTCTTGGTTTCGATGTGCACAAGAAAAATTACAAGGTAACTCAAAATTGTGGAACTCATTATCAACTCACTCAAAGAAAACTTGATCTGCAGCCAGTTTTACTTATTTGAACCCACAGATGAGGCTACAAAACTTAAAGGCTGGAAGGAAAGGAAACCTTGATGTAGCCACAGAGGTACATAACATGAGTTTTTGTTATATAGTGAAGTTTAACACAATTTTTCTAGTGTGATGTTTATGATGTTTTATATTTTAAGCAGGTTTTTCAAGTGGCACCTTCTCTTCACATGGTTGAGGTGAGGAAAGCAAAAGGTGATACATTGGAGTTCCACAAGGTATATCACTGTGTGTGTGTTTATTTTTTTTTTTAATTGACCAAGTCCTGATTGATTGCTATAATTAAAGGTTAAGATAACTTATGTCAATTTTCAAGCTACCAGGTGGTTGCTGTCACAATTAGGCATTCTAGAATACCAGTAACAGTCTTTTTGGAAAAATTATTAGGTTTTATTAAATTATTCAATAAAATTATGAAATCCAAAATAATTTTTTTACGCTGCTAAATAAACATTAACTTCTGAAGTTTTTTTAGTTTGACATTTATTTCACTAGAAACCTGTGCTTATACACGATTTTATCCTCATATTTCTGTTCAAATTACAACTACAAGCTCCATCTTTGTAAAATGATAGAGCAAATTATTATGTGTCCCTGAAAGATACATGGTAAATTTAGTCCTTAATAGATAGTTACCAATTTACCATCATTTGACTCCATTTCGTTCAAAGAATCCACCACTAGGGTCTTGGAGTGAGTTTTATTGCCAATTATTTTAGTCAATCTCAAGACCAAAGTGTGATAATTATCTTTTAAAGACCAGATTGATCAAAACATAGACTAGAGCCATGTTCTGCTTTTCCTTTGCCAAGTGATAATACAATAAGATGAAAATAATATACTTTTTCTGGAGTATTATCAGAGCAGACTTGCACGCGCGCGCGCACACACTTTTTCCAAGTAACTCAAAATCGAAGTGTTGCTTGTCCGTGTCTTGCAGTTTTACAAAAATCTATCAACAACCCTGAAGGATGTCGTCTGGAAAAGTGAAGATGATATGCAAGAAACAAAGTGAAAAGGCTGTCAAGTGTAGTTTCTTTATGGTTTATGGTGCTCTGTCATTTTTTCAGTTTTCTGGTTTAATTTTCCCAACAAGTTGCCTTGTTGGAGGTTGGGTTGGACATGTATGCTCATCGTCTTCACATTGCTTTCTGGGTTATTATCGTGAGAAAGCATGCGTCATCGTGTAGTTCATGTAAGTATTACCAGTCAGTCAAGAGTTGAATCATGTTAATGGAACATAAAAAGTTTTGATGTAAATCATATCTGCGCATATCTTCCTCGGTTTGTCAATTATTAGTCTGTTTCCCCTGGCTGTTAGATTTCCATGTTGCATATTTCAATTATCATGTGAAGGTTGGAGGGTTAAATTAGTTTAGAGCTTTGATTTATTATTATTATTGTTATTATTATTATTATTATTATTTCTACAAATTATTATTACATTCCAAAACTACTCAAAATTAGATCATTTTAATCTCTTTTATCCACATTAATCACAACATTGAAGAGAGAGAGGTGGTATTTGCATGATGGATTTATTAAGGTTTTTTTTTTTGGAACAAAAAGTTAAGAAATGCTTCAATGCTTCGTTATTTCTTGTAGGAATAGGATTAAGATGAGTTAATAATTTTTGGCTTTGAATGATCTTATAATATATGGAGAAAACATAATGATTTTTCCATATAATCAAACCTGTTCAAAATGCTTATATTGCAAAATATTTCTGCTAATAATACCACTACCAATCTCTTTAATTGACTCTATAAAATGCTTTTCTGCTTATATTGATAAATTTTTTTCTTTCAGATTGTTGACAAAAAGTAAGTTTTTTTCTTGGGGAAGTGACAAAAAAAGAATTCAGAAAATGCAAAATACTAAATAAGGTATTTACTATAAAATACATTGTAAATTACTTATCAACAGTGGTTAATATCTTAACCAGGTTGTAAAAAAACTGATTTGGTAATTTGCAATTTTAATGTTCTTTTTTTTTGGTCATTTCCCCTTTTTTCCATAAAAAATTCAAATACTTTTTTTTAAAAAAATTATGCAAAGGAACTTCAGTCCTTTTCAATGTTTTCCTCATCCCGTGTATGGAATTGTATTTTATTATTTGGTCACTGGTTTTTATTATAATTTTTAACTTCATTCGTATTCGACCATACCCATTCAATTCTGTGCTGGCTTGCTTGTTTTCTCCCTCCTCTGACTATTAAAATATATTCTCTACATCATTGGATTTCGTACAGTTCAAGAGATTTCAATTTCGTTTAGTTCAAGTCTCTAACATCCATCACTGTTATTTACTTATTTTAATCTCTTACGATTTGTTTGGACGAGGAAGAAAATGGATTAGTGAAAATGTCCTTTTCTTCTGTTTGGATAACAATAGAAAATATAATAAAGAAAAATGACATTTTTATTATAAAAGTCACAATAATATTAAAAAATCCTTATTTTGTTCCCATTTTGTACCCTATTTTTTTTAATGATATTAAGAAATATGATACATGTCAATGTATAACCATAGAATTTGACCTAACATATATAAGGAACTGTTATAAAATAAAAGAGTTGGAAAGTAGAAGAAGAGAATAGTAGAAGAGGAAATTGAGAGAAGAAGCAAGAGATCATATCTCATTCCATATGATTCCAAGTACATCTTAACCATTTGTTTTACAATCCTATTTATAGGCACTAAACCCTTCCAAGAGTTACAATGTCATAAACAAAAGAGTTAAC
>JANTPZ010138571.1:15238-78016 GCA_025593235.1 Vachellia pachyceras
ATATAACATGAAATAAAATAGCTAAATATAAATGATAAATGAGTAAATAAACAAATGAAATATAAATAACCACATAATATAATATAAATTAATATAAATACTGTAAATAAAAAAACTTGTGTAGAATATTAAAATGAAATAGTAATAATCTCCAATCTTAACTATGGAACCCGATGTAAAAAAACAATCGGTAAAAGAATATCTTTAATTCCATATAATGGTTTAGATTATCATAGATATATGGATCAAATAAAATATAATAGAAGAAGAAGAAGAAAAAGAAAAGGAAGAAATTTCTAAGATGACGATAAGGAAATACTCCTTTGGTAGAGCTTCGTACTGATAACGTGTTATAAAATAAAAGAGTTGGAAAGTAGAAGAAGAGAATAGTAGAAGAGGAAATTGAGAGAAGAAGCAAGAGATCATATCTCATTCTATATGATTCCAAGTACATCTTAACCATTTGTTTTACAATCCTATTTATAGGCACTAAACCCTTCCAAGAGTTACAATGTCATAAACAAAAGAGTTAACCCATATTATGATACAACATAAAGGAATAGGAGGTTATGGTCTTTATGTCATTAAGCATGGGAATAATAAGGGGTGGGAGGTTATGGGATTTGACATTTAAAGGGAGAGGATCCTAAGTGGAATCCAAAGGGTTTTATGGACATCCACATTTATATATAATTTTATAACAGGAACTTAATATATCATTCATTTATTTTATTCGGTGATAAGTATCAATATTTTGGTATGCTGGAATTGATTTTGGTGGAAATGGAGATGGAGATGAGAATGGAAATGGAGATAGAAATGGATATAAATATAGAAAAATGAGGGGGCAAAAAATAAATTTCATGGAATTGAACACAATTCTATGTGTTACATCATGGAATTCATTTCTACCCATTTTGAATTCCATTTCCATTTCCAATTCCACCCCTCAATTCCATCATATCAAACATAGTAAGTGAATTCTATTTTCAATTCCACTTCTCAATTTCACCATACCAAATATGGCATTATTTTATTCACTCAAACTCTCTCTCCACCATATATTCTCTCTCGTCACTATTCCATGTATATATATATATGTATGTATATGTATATTTACCTTTTTATACTCTCACGCTCTCTCACCCTAAGTATAAGTGTCTTTTAAAAAGGTTACAATTTTTTATATATTTACTGTCTTTAATTAATTTTAACTAACTTTTAAATGTCCTAGGAATATCACATAACATATGATTTTTCTATAAAATTCTTATAAATAAATTACACATTTTAAAAAATCAGTTAAAAGTAATAAATATATAAGAAATTAACATTTTGTAAGTATGCTCTTAATTTTTAGGGGCCATTGAGGGAGAAATAATGATAAGAAAAATGATGGAAAAGAATATATGGAAGAAAGATGATGAGAAAAATAGAATTATTTAAATGGAAAATTAGTAAAAATACATTGAAGACTAAATTATATATTTAGTTCTTTAAATTTACATCAAATTTCAGTTTGGTCTTTTAAATTTATAAAGTACATTTTTAGTTATTTTACTTTAACACCATTAGCTTCATTCAATAAAAATGTTGATTTTGTAAATTTAAACTATGATTATATGATAACAAAACATGATTAAATTTTAAAATATAAAAATGGTTATATTAAATAATTAAAATTTTAACATATTTTATCAGTATTTTATTGTAGAATTATCATTAAAATTTAATGAGTTAACATTTTCCGTTAAAATAAACTTACAGTGTTGAGATAGAATGATTGAACGTGTAATTTTTAAATTTAATAGATCAAATTAAAATTTATTGTAAATTAAAAAAAAACAAATGTAGACTTAGCTTTAGCCTACTTTTAATATTGAGACAATCTTAAACTAAATTCTACAAAATGGACCCAACCAATTTAAGAGTGGAATATTATAATTATAAAATGGAGAGGAGGAAGGGATTATATATAAATGTTCAATGGTACAGAAACATTAGCATTACATTTATATAATTGAACACTTTGGTCCACCTGAGGGCATATTGTTGCGTGTTAAATTTAAAAATTAAGTGTTATTCAAGAAAGATTTAAAAATCAAAGAAAGCAATGAGACATTTATCTGAATGTTTGGACCAGTCACCATCAACATAATTTTGATTTGAATGTGACTTTAATTTTTTTTAATTTTCCTGTTTGATTTGGCAACATTTTTTTTTGTTAATTTACTTCCATTTTTAATTTTTTTATTTTTTTAAAGAATTTTTAGGAAAGGGGTTAGGGTCACCTACAATTCAAAAGTAGGGCCCCTAACTGATGATCACTTGGGCCGTTTTTCAATTTACTTCGTACACGATAAGCAGGACACACAACTTCACTTAACTGTGGAGATGCCTCCCCAAACGTCGTGGTTGGAGCTACAACAAAGTGACCTCTCCCAGGATCGAACCCTCTTCCTTTTAGGTGAGAGTACTGACACAATCCTTTGTCAGCTGAATTCACCGTCGATGGGTCATTTTAATTTGTTTCAAGGCCAATGGTGTTTGCGCTTTTTTATCAAATTGATAAAATAAATATAATAAGGTATTTGAGTCTTTCTTTAATTACTACACACATTGACCACGTTTACGTGTTCAACTTTAACATATGTTGTGCAAGCATATTATTGCTTGACATTAATTCCAATTTGGACTGGCTCAAACTCATCATAACTTTGATTTCTTTGGTGCAATTCTCTTGTTTATATGATTACGTGGAGGTTTCAATGTAATATATTCGGGAAAATGACAGTTAAAATATTCTTAAAATAAAAAAAGTTTTAGTCTCAGGTCTCAAATAAACAAAATATTTAAAAATAATTTCATGGAGAAAAATATTTAATAAGATGTCCTATTGACAACATGAGATCATCATATTGATAACATCATGTGCTGTGTTGATAACATCTCATGTTGTCAATGAGACATCTCATTAAATATTTTTCTACATGGAATCATTTTTTAAATATTTTGCTTATTTGGGACCTGAAGGTAAATCTCCCTAAAATAAACATCTAAATGAACCCTAAATTGATAAAATGGCAAAGAAGTCTAAAGTCCGAATGGATTTATCTGGGATTTCAAAATTTGGTGAATTCGAGTCCACGTTTAGTTCTTGACAGTTGAAGAACAAAAGAGAATATAATGAAAATGATAAGAGTTTCCCAAAAATGAATAGATTCAAGAGGATTGATAATTTTTATATCTTTGATCACTCACAATTCACAATTTCATGTTAGTGTTGAGACGGTTGTTGATAAAGGTTGTAAAGTTGACTAATTTTTTACTTATCAGATGTAATTCCTTTCGTGTTAATGAAATCCAATCCTATTTTCTTTTAAAAAAAAAATTGAATGAATGTTGGAATGCCATACATCGGATATATCAAAGATATTCATTAATAGCATGAAACCTACCACTTAATTCAATAGATGCACGTTTGTTTTCCATTTGCGCCTTCCATGACCAAAATAAATAATGACTGGTACAAAAAAAAGATTTAGAATAAACACGTATGCTTACTTGAATTAAGTAATGGATTTCCTGCCTCAATATTTTAAAAAGTTTTTGTGAGAAGGGGAAACTTGGGAGCACATTCATGATTCCCCAATGACACATACATGTGACATGACAGAGCTTTGTAAGAGGGATGTGAGATAAAAAGAGGAAGAGTTGCATTTAGCTCCCAAAAAAATGGAAACAATATTTGATAAGTCTGAATGATTTGTCAATGAATCACTTTCATTTATCATTTATTTATTTTTTGCTAGAAAGGATACTAAATATAACAATAAACACATTACAAACAGAGTTCAAAAGATAAAGAATACAACTACAAACCAGAACAGCTAAATACAACATCAACCAGGATCAATGACCACATTCCTCCCATCTGAAGCTACCAGCTGACTCAACTGCCCCGGCGGTCTTCTAACCCAATCATGAGGACAAAACTTCTATCCACGTTTATCTTCAGCCCAAGACCATCCGGAGGTCTCCGTCTCTTTCTAGCATCCAGATTGCTGTCTAAAACTTCTGCCAATTCCTCCACAACCGAAGACCACCCCTTTGCTTCCAAAAGCTCCTGCATTAACCTGGCCGCCTGATCAAACGCAAAACAAGGATTAGTCTCAATGTTTTCAAAAATGAAAGCATTTCTCCCTTTCCAAATTTGCCTTAAAACCCCTATAAACAAGGATTTCTGCCAGCTAGATACTTCAGACCCTCTCAGATAATCCGCCATCCAATTCAGAGGTTCTACAGCAGTCATATTATCAAAATTTAAAGATAGTGAACACCCAAACCACGTAGCTTTTACCCAGTTGCAGCCAAAGAAGCAGTGATTGATGTCCTCAACTCCCGTATTGTAGATAAAACAAATGTTAGTAGCACAACAATTTCTTTTATATAAATTTTGCACCGTAGGTTGCCCATTGGACATCAACCTCCAAACAAAATTCCTTAACTTATGAGGTACCCGAAGTCTCTAAACCTCCCTCTTGATCTCCCTATGCAAATTATTAGATGAAGAAGGGATATCAACATACCTATTCAGGACCTTCACCTTTGCTATCTCATACCCCTCCTTCACCTCATACGTATCCTTTTCCCTCCTGTCCACAACCACTTATCTTTCCTCCCAAAAGGCGCTACCACTATTCTCCGAATAGCCTCCCTCTCCCAAAAGGCGCTTTTAATAACTTTGCCCAAATCTGATCAGGGCTTTGCAAAAGTCGCCAACCCACCTTTGCAATCAAGACTAAATAAAGGCTTCAAAATCTTTAAATCCCAAGCACACATCAAGTTTCTTCCTTTTTAATCTATCTTTACTTACCTAATGAATATTTCTAACTCCATTACTTCCTTTCCACCAGAATCTAGTCACCATACTATCCAGCCTCTTAAGAATATTCTTAGGAAAAAGAAAGCAGGCCATAGGATTCACAGGAATAGCATTTACCACAGCTTTGATCAAAACTTCCCTACCTGCTTCTGAGAGGAACTTCTGCTTCCACCCTTGAACACTCTTCTCCACTATGTCCAGCACCACATTTAACGCCTGCGTTTTCGATCTGCCCCAGATAATTGGTAAACCCATGTAACTCCCAGGAGCTTCAGTCACATGCACCTGAAAGATCTGACCAATTTCCTCTTTAATCAAATCATTACAGTTTTTTGAAAAGACCAAGCAGGATTTCCCCAAATTAATAGCTTGCCCTGACGCCCTGCAGTACTTATCAAGAATATGATTCATGTTTATGCATATATCCACTTTAGCTTGCAAAAAGAAGACTGCATCATCTGCAAACAGACTATGAGAGATTGCCGGGCATCCCCTAGCAACTCTGACTCCCCTGATTTTCCTTTCCCTCTCCCTCTTTTCAATCAACTTTGACAAAGCATTACTAGCCAATATAAATAAATAAGGAGAACGAGGGTCCCTCTGCCTCAACCCCCTATGAGGGTTCACTTTAGCCACCCTTTTCCCTGAGAGCAAAATAGAAGAATGACTGAGTTGATACACCATATAACTCTATCAGTCCACTCCTGACAGAAACCCATTTTAATCATAGTAGCAGACAAGAAATCCCATTCCAATCCATCGTAGGCCTTATTCATATCTAATTTTAGCGCCACTTTACAAGTTCCACTCCTTTTAGACCTCATATGATGAAAATTCTAATGCACCACAATGATATTATCCTGAATCAATCTCCCCAGTACAAAAGCTCTATGCCTTTCATCTATAATTCTATCCATAAGACCCTTAAGCCTATTTGAAAGAACCTTAGAGAATATTTTATAAACAAAGTTACACAAGCTTATAGGACGATAGTCATTGACAATCTCAGGGCAATCCTTTTTGGAATCAAGACGATATCTGTATCATTAATGTCCTCCAAAGAAAAACCATCACTAAAAGAAGATTCTAATAAGGTTACACACCTGGGGGCCCACAGTATCCCATGAACTCCGAAAGAAAACTCCAGTGAAGCCGTCCGGTCCTGGCGCCTTTGATTTTCCAAGTTGGAAAGTTGCTTGCTTGACCTCCTCGTCTGTAACTGGAGCAATAAGTCTATCATTGTCCTAAGTTGAAACCACTTGCCCAACGCACTCCAAAACCTTAGAGAAATCCCTGGCACCTGTAGACAGAAAAAGGACTCTGAAGTTCTCAGCAAAGCATACACCTATTTGTCCCTCATCCTCCAACCAATTACCCCTACTATCCCTAATTCTCGTAATCCTGTTTCTACTCCTTCTTCTGATGGTGGCCATATCGAAGAACTTTGTGTTTTGGTCTCCGCACTGCAACCACGAAATTCTAGACTTCTGGGCCCAGTATTTCTCCTCTTCCCATAATGCTTTGATTTCTTCCTTAAGCTCAGCTACTAATCCCACAGTTTCTTCATCCCAAACTCCTTCCAGACACTTTTGCATCCTTTCTATCTGTACATTAACCTCCCGTCTTCTATTCTTGAATACTTTTTTTATCCCATTTTGAAAAAACGGACCTCAGCTTATCCAATTTTCCCACCAAATCCCTTAACTCGTCTTCCGAGCCCCCCACATTCCAATTCTGAAGAAGCAGCTCCTTAAATCCAGCATAGTTCAACCATCTCTCGTCAAACTTGAATGAATACGGCGTTCTTCCCTATTTATACTCAAAATCAATAACTATCGGACAGTGATCAGACTCAATTGGCTCCAGCACCTTGCCCTGCCCATTTTAGAACCTAGCTCTCCACTTCATATTTATCACCGCTCTATCAAGTCTTTATCTGATTCCCTTTATCCTCTCTTTGAATTAAATTCCTCAATGCTTTACTCTTGTGTTTGAAATGTTGAGTGGCTAAGTAATTTGTCCTAGGATTATTTTGAACCTTTGCATGGATTGAGATTGGATAATACGCTCTTTGGTGATTAGTGACTTATATGTTAATTTTATCTTGTGCTTAATGCTTCTAATTGATTAGCCATAACTTAGATTGATTTGTTTAATTAAGTTAAGCTTGAGAGAGTTAATTTAATTGCAGGACTTAGATAAAATTATGTTAGACTTTAAATTTAAATAATTAAATGGATGGTTTGTTAGTAATATAGAGATATAGTTATTAACCTAGCATTGTCATATTAAGGTTGTTGCATAATGATTATTTTCCTTTGACTGTATCAAGAGATTGTGCATGTTAAATGAGAATATTAATTTGGTTATGACTTGAGAAAGCTTAATCAATTGCTTTTGAACCTTAGACAAACATATTATGTCATTTAATCACTACTAGAGTTGTATGTATTTAATTCTCATGAATTGCATTGGTGAAAAATAATCCTAGGCATCTCTCATCGTGGAATTAAAACTCTAGTCTATTTTTCTCATTTTATTGTAACTTTCGTGAATTTGGTAGAACTTTAGGACACCAATTACTCAATTGATTCACTTAACCTAATTAATCGCATAATTGCATTGATTATCTCGTTTATGCATTAGTCCTCTTGGGAACGATATTTTTATACTACTTGAGACCCGTACGCTTGCGGTAAGCTATAAGGCAAACAAGTTAATGGCACCGTTGCTGGGGACTACGGCATAAGTCATTAGAGTTAGTTGATGCTATTATGTTATCGGTTACGATTGAGTTTTCTTTTTCTTTTTCCTTTTTGCTTTGATAAGTTTCATACTCGGTTGTTGAAATTTGTGCTTGTAGGTACTTGGTGCCTTATGCAAACTAATAGGGAAGTTGCGGCTGAAGGGCTAGTTGAAGATTATTTGTCAGAGGATTTTGACGCAGTATCTGGTCCTAATCCTCAAGGTCCTCCTATTCAACAACAACTCCGCTTTTACAAATTAAAGGGCAGAGGCCTATTCTTGAGCCCGAGCAACCTATCCCGCCACATCCAAATCAACACCGCAACATGGCGTATCGTAATGATGATGATGCGGATCGCACATTGGATGAGTATCTGGAGTGTGATCATACTACTTATCAATTTAGCATCCATTTTCCGTCTATTACTGCTAGAAGCTTTGAGATGAAGCCGGTTATACTTCAAATGCTTCAGATGATTGGCCCTTTTTCAGGAAATCAGAATGAAGATCCTACTGAGCAACAAGGTGTGACTTCCAATGCCTTGAGATTGAGACTTTTTCCTTTGTCTCTAGATAAAAAGGCAAGAGCATGGCTTATAGCTTTGCCACCTAATTCCATTACTACTTGGGATGAGTTGGTATCTAAGTTCAAGGCACGATTCATTCCCAGAGGCAGAAGGGCTGTTCAAAGAGTTGAATTGTTGGGTTTTCAACAAGAACTGGGGGAGTTATTTCATGAGGCATGGGAGCGATTCAAGGAAATGTGGTGAAATTGCCTTAATCATGAACAGAAGATGTATGTGCTATTTGAAGCATTTGCCGCTGGATTAGATGTCCCCACTTCTAATATGCTTAATAATGCATCTAATGGTGGGATTGGCAAGATGATAATTTCATATGTGCATCAGCTGTATGAAGACATTGCCTCTAGTACCTTACAGCAATATGATAAATCTCGTTCTAGGTATCGATCATACAAGGAACCAGGACAATTAAGTGGGTCCAATATATCTAGAGACATTTCTGCTCAGCTTGAAGCGATGGCTAAGAGGTTTGATAAGCTTGAGTTGAAGTTAGAAAAGAATTCTTCTAGGGGTATTCATTCTGTTCAAGCTTCACATGTTTCTTGCGAAATTTGTAGTGGAGCGCATTCTCATGAGGATTGCCCTCATACGATGGAGTCTGTGCATTACTTGGGTGAGAAAAACAAGCGATATCCTCATGGAAATCCATACTCTAACACTTACAACAAGGGTATAAGAGATCATCCAAACTTTTCATGGAGAAATGGACCCTGTGAGAACCCATATCCGCATTATGCTTCGGGAAGTAAATCAACGCATCCCCCAGGGTTTGAGTATTTACAAAAGCCTAAAGAGAATGATTTTGAGACAAATCAACTTCTGAGACAGATTCTCAAGGGCTAAGAAGGCTTAATAAGCACGGTTGCTCTTCATGACACGGCAATCAAGAACCTTGAATTTCAAATAGGCCAGATTGCTTCACACTTGAGTTCACAACAACCGAGAAGTGGACTTCCAGGCACTACTGTTCCTAACCCCAAGAGAGAAAGAAAAGAGGAATGCCATGCAATTAATCTGAGAAATGGCAAGGTGATACCTGATTTGCCCACCACTGTTAAGTCTACTTCAAAGGCAAATGAGTTAAGGGTTGAAGAAGCTATGGGTGAAGACTTTCTTGGTGAAGATGTTGTGATGGAAGAGGAAGAGACTCAGAAAAAGAAGCCAACTGAAGAAAGGCCAGATGATGTGGTGAGAGGCAAGAAAGTGGAACAAGAGATGATTGATGAGAAGAAGAGAAAGATACCTACTTCTGCTGTGATACCTCCACTTCCTTTTCCGCAAAGATTCAAGAAGAAGGAAGAAGACGCTCAATTCAAGAAGTTTGTAGAAATGTTCAAACAACTTCATATCAACATTCTGTTTGCTGAAGCATTGGAAAGTATGCCTAAGTACGCTAAGTTTCTGAAAGATGTTTTATCTAAGAAGCGTCGTTTCAGTGAATTCGAGACCGTGGCATTGACTGAAGAAAGTAGTGTGGTTATTCAAAGGAAATTACCTACTAAGCTTAAGGATCCTGGAAGTTTCTCAATTCCTTGTAATATTGGGATAAATTTCTGTGGTAGAGCTCTTTGTGATTTGGGTGCAAGTGTGAATCTGATGCCGCATGCTGTTTTCAATCAATTGGGTTTAAGGGAGCCACGACCTACGACTATTACTCTTCTTTTTGCAGACCGAAATACTTCTCAGCCGAAAGGTATCATTGAAGATGTCTTGGTTAAAGTGGACAAGTTTATTTTTCCAGCCGATTTCATTGTGTTAGATTGTGAATTCGATTGGAACATTCCTCTTATCTTCGGGCGTCCATTCTTAGCTACTGCACGGACTCTTATCGATGTAGAGAAAGGTGAAATTACTCTAAGGGTTGATGATGAAAAAGTGGTGATCAACATGCCTAAGGCTTTGAAGTTTCATGATGATTCAGCGAATTGTTCATTTATTGATCTACTGGATTCTGTTATTCACCAAGACGCTTATGCCTCCATGATTAAAGACCCTTTAGAGGCATTCTTGGTGGGCGAAAAGAGTTGTGAAGAGGTGGATGAAAAAGTTAAACAGGTCTTTCGGTTGGAAGCATTTCCGCATCCTCAACCACGAATGGTTGAACCAATTAAGGTAGTTGATGCCTTGAGTAGTCCCTTGAAGCCATCTATTGAAGTTCCTCCAATGGTTGAGTTGAAGCCTTTACCTGACCATCTCAAGTATGCCTATCTTGGGAATTCTGACACGTTACCGGTCATTGTCTCTTCTAGCTTATCTGAGTGACAAGAAGAGAAGTTACTACGAGTTCTTAGAGAGCACAAGAGTACAATTGGGTGGACTATCGCTGATATTAAGGGAATAAGCCCATCCATTTGTATGCATAAGATCTTGTTGGAAGATGATCATAAGCCCTCCATTGAACATCAAAGATGCTTGAATCCTGTTATGAAAGAAGTGGTCAAGAAAGAGATTCTCAAGTAGTTTTCTGCTGGCATTATTTACCCTATTTCTAATAGTTCATGGGTGAGCCTAGTTCAATGTGTCCCTAAGAAAGGTGGCATGACTGTAGTGGCTAACACCCACAATGAACTCATTCCAACTCGGACAATAGTTGGAAGGTGGGTTTGTATGGATTTTCGAAAGCTCAACAGTGCTACTAGAAAGGATCATTTTCCTTTACCTTTCATTGATCAGATGCTTGACAAGCTAGTGGGGCAAGAATTTTTCTGTTTTCTGGATGGGTATTCAGGGTATAATCAGATTGCAGTCACTTCAGAAGATCAAGAGAAGACTACTTTCATTTGTCCATATGGCACATTTGCTTTCAGAAGAATGCCATTCGGACTTTGCAATGCTCCGGCTACTTTTCAAAGGTGCATGATATCTATCTTTGCCGAAATGATTGAAAAGACTATTGAGGTCTTTATGGATGATTTCTCTGTGTTTGGGCCATCCTTTGATTCTTGCTTGGACAATTTGAAGGCGGTACTTAAGAGGTTCCAAGAAACCAATTTAGTACTCAATTGGGAGAAATGTCATTTTATGGTGCAAGAAGGCATTGTACTTGGTCATCGAGTTTCTAAAGAAGGGTTGGAAGTTGATCGCGCCAAAATTGCAATCATTGAGCAATTACCACCTCCATCTACGGTGAAGGGTGTTCGTAGTTTTCTTGGTCATGCCGGATTCTATAGATGGTTTATTAAGGACTTTTCTAAGGTATCTAAGCCATTGTGTCAATTGTTGGAGAAAGATGTAGAGTTTAAGTTTGATGATGAATGTCTTCATGCCTTTGAGGATTTGAAGAAGCGACTTATTTCTGCGCCTATTCTGGTGGCTCCGGATTGGACTTTACCTTTTATCATAATGGCTGATGCTAGTGATTATGCAGTTGGGGCAGTCCTTAGGCAAAAGAAAGGGAAGCTATTTCATCCAATCTACTACTCTAACAAGACTCTAGATGGTGCACAGGTTAATTACACTACCACTGAGAAGGAATTGCTTGCAGTTGTTTATGCTTGTGAAAAGTTTCGGCAATACATTGTGGGTACCAAGGTGATTGTTTACACTGATCATTATGCATTGAAGTATATACTTAGTAAGAAAGACTCGAAGGCAAGATTGATTCGATGGGTGCTTTTGCTTCAAGAGTTTGACTTGAATATCATTGATAGGAAAGGTACTGAGAACCAAGTAGCAGATCATCTTTCTAGGTTGAGTACTGATGCTCATCTTGATTCTTCTGATATGATACAGGCAACCTTTCCAGATGAGAAGTTGTTCTTTGTTGATACCTCATTTACACCCTGGTATGCTGATTTCATGAACTATCTGGTTTGTGGAGTTTTACCTCCGGATTTGAATTTTCACCAAAGACGCAAGTTTCTACATGAGGTGAAAAAATACTTGTGGGATGAGCCTTATCTATTCAAGAGATGTTCTGATCAACTCATTCGACGTTGTGTGCCTTAAAATGAACAAGAATGCATTTTGTATTACTATCACTCTTCTGAATACGGTGGCCATTTTGGTGAAGAAAACACGGCTGCAAAGGTCCTTCAGAGTGGGTTCTATTGGCCTTCTTTATTCAAGGATGCATATGCTTTTGTTCTGAAATGTGATCGATGTCAACGGGTTGGAAATATATCCAGAAGGAATGAGATGCCTTTGAATAGCATACTTGAAGTTGAGTTGTTTGATGTTTGGGAAATTAACTTCATGGGCCCTTTTCCTAAATCCTTCAACAATGAATACATCTTAGTTGGTGTGGATTACGTCTCAAAATGGGTAGAAGCCATTGCTTGTGTTCATAATGATGCCAAGACAGTGTTGAAGTTCCTGAAGAAGAAAATTTTCACTAGGTTTGGCACACCTAGAGCAATCATCAGTGATGGTGGGTCTCACTTTTGCAATCACCTATGGAGTCAAGCACAAGGTAGCATTTCCTTACCATCTGCAGAAAAATGGCCAAGCAGAAATTTCTAATCGCGAGATCAAGAATATTCTCGAGAAAGTGGTTGGCACTACTAGAAAGGATTGGTCTACGAAGTTGGATGATGCTTTATGGGCTTATCGTACGACTTACAAAACTCTAATTGGAATGTCTCCGTATCGTTTAGTGTTTGGGAAAGCGTGTCATTTGCCAGTGGAGCTAGAGCATGGAGCCTTTTGGGCTATTAAAAAGCTCAATTTCGATCCTCAAGCTGCGGGTGAAAAGAGACTTCTCCAAATCAATGAGCAGGATGAATTTCAACTCAATGCATATGAAAGTTCAAGGCTTTACAAGGAGAAAACTAAAAGAGAACATGATAACAAAATTATTCCTAAGAGTTTTGCTCCCGGTCAACAAGTCCTTCTTCACAATTCCAAGCTGAGGTTGTTTCCAGGAAAGCTTAAATCCAGGTGGTCAGGACTATTTATGGTGGTTCAAGCTTCTCAATTTGGTGATGTGGAGCTGGAGAATGATAAAGGGGAACGATTCAAAGCTAATTATCAGAGATTGAAGCATTACTGGGGCGGAGATGTGGATAAGATGGTGTCAACCATCTATTTCGCTGATGAAGAGTGACACCTGAAAAGTCAAGCTAAAGACTATAAATTAAGCACTTCTTGGGAGGCAACCCAAGACTTTTTGTTGACTTTTGTTTTTGTTTTGTAGGACATTTTGCAACCCTAGATCATGTGTTCCATTTTGATATCAAGAATCAAAAGCAACGGAGAGAGAGGATCAAGAAGAAAGGGGAGTTTACTTCCACTTTTACTTTGATTTGTTTCATTCACTGTTGATAGCATGTGCTGGGAAACGAATGTGGGTTATATTTTGAATTTGCATGTGGTATATGCTTGAGCATTAAGGGTAGAAGGCACTTGCTTGTTTTGTTGATCTTGTGAGCATAGCTTCCACATTTGGATTTGGTTACTCCTTCACTTTCTGTTACTTGTTGTTACATGTTCACATTGAGGACAATGTGACATTTAAGTGTGGGGGAGGGTACCATTGATGTCGTATCACTTGTCCTGAAGCTTTTGATTGATTTTGTGAAAAATTTTCAAAAATTGGAAGTTTGATTTTATTTGTGACCATTATCAAAGTTGGTGCAATTGGGACTTGAAATGATTAAGTTGGAATAGAAGTCAACTTTGTTTTCTGGGAATGTTAGTAAAAGGCAAAGATTTTGGTTTAGATGATTGATTGTAGGATATCAAAGACCTGTGAGGTATTGAACCTAATTTTAATTCCTTCAAGAGGGAGTACACTGATTGTTTCTTCATCTCTAGAACTTGTTTTGAATCTCTGTTGAAGCTTGAAATACCTTTGCATGCATAAAAATGATTGAGGCATTCATTTTCATAGCTAGTTTGGCCAAATGTCTTACCTTGACGCATGCAAACCCTTTGTTTCACCCATTTGAGCCTAAACTTTCTTTTGAGATAAATTGCATTAATTAAATAGCCCTTTGCTTGAGGTGATGCAATTTTACTCACGTTCTTTTCATACATTACTTTAGTAAGTGCTAGAAAAAAAATATAATAAATATATAGTTTAATAAGAATGTGTAAAGGGTAAAAAGAAAAAAAAAAGAAAAAAAAAGAGCAAGAAAAAAAATAAAAAAAGAGAGAAAAAAGAAGGGAAAAAAAGAAGTAAAAAAAAGGGAAGAGAAAGTGATAGTTTGTGACTTGTTTGTTTTCCCTTCATTCATTTTGAATTCTATTGAAATATGTAGCACCAACTAAAGTATAAATCCATTGTTATTTTCATTTTATTATTCTACCTTATTCATTATAACCCATCAAAGTCCTTTTGATTTGTATATGCATTGGGAAAATAATAGTAGAGATTGAGATGATAAACAAGCCTATGGTAGATGTCTTACAATCGGTAGAATGGAGTGAAACACAAACCCTTGTTGTCTTCAGAGAAGAGTGTTACTACATGACTAGTGAGGGATATTCTATCATCTTTTATCTTAATCGAATAACTTGCCTTGATACGTGCATTTTTAGAAAGAGGAAATGATTTCTATGAAGACTTAATTGTTGAAAGTTTGAATAGTTTTCAATTTTCACATTGCTCACTACAAAATCTTGCTTCTATTGTTTTCTTTGGTGGTTTAAGAATTAAAATCTTGAAGACAAGATTTGATACAAGTGTGGGGGTGTGATAACTCCCCATTTTAAATAGAATTTGATATATATTTTAATATATTTGGGGAGTTATTAATATAAAACTAAAAAGTTTATGAGTGATTTTGATAAGATATGGATTTATCACATGACTTAGGGGACTTTATTGCATTTATAATAAGTTTTGTTTAGCTATTATGTTGCTTAGTAGTATTATTATTAGCATATGAATCTGATTTAGCATCACAGAACCACAGACGGCAGCATTTTGAGAGCAAAGAGAATTGAAGATTAGCGTCTGGAACAGAAAGTAGAAGAGACGGCGTCGTTTCAGGCAGCAACTAGAAGATTTGAAACAGATCCAACAGTTTTTGAACGCACGAGAGGGATTCCAGGCAGAGACGAGCAGTGAACCAACAACTTTTGAATTTGAATCCTAACGCACAAGCTGAAAAAGGGGGAGAAGAAAGTGATATGATACAGATGATGAGAAATAGATAAAGAAGTGATATGATACATTCTAGAATAGTAAAGGAAAACCATGTAGAACTTAAAGATGCCTTAGGTAATGAGACTTTAACTAGTGATATTTCACTATGTTTTCAGGCATCGCAGAAGGATATGATTCTCAGACCAAGTATGAAAATGAGAAATTAAGTTCTCACTAGTAAATGCCACTGCTAATTAAGCAAGAAAGTTAAGAAAGGTTCCCTAATTGGGACAAGGTATGTTGGGTTATGAAGAGAAGAGGAAGTACCCAATAGAAAGTATACCAGAAAATGTTTTAGCCAAAAAGTATCTCTCTAGAGTTTGGGGATAGTGATTTTCCTATGCCATCGCCGCAGTTAGGCGAGCCACTTCCTGATAGACAGGAAGAAGGCAAATCCCTGATAGACAGGGATTATATCAATAGAAGCAAGCTACTTCCTGATAGACAGGAAGAAAAACTAATCCTTGATAAACAAGGATACGTGAGACTAATTGCCCTGGCACAAGGCAAGCTACTTCCTGATAGACGGGGAGAAAAGCAAATTCCTGATAGACAGGAATACATAGGACTCCAATGGGAAACCATTGCATGCTTCCTATATTATCCCACGAGAATAAAAGGAAAGAAAATAGTAAAGTAAGGCATTTGGAATAAGCCATTCCCAATACGAAAAAAAGAGGGGCTAATAACAGTCAGGGACAAAATCCCTTGAATGGTTGGGTATTAGATAAAAATGTAAGATAATAGAATGCAAGTCCTCTCTCTGCAACATATCGGACATCAAAAGAGGGGTTATCCTGCAGCACTCGGTTAGCCTCGCCCATATCGAAGAAGGTAAACGAATACATATTAAAACCAATGGACTTCACCTCTAGCTCTCCCACTACCTTCCACGCCGCTCTTACCGCACCTTTAACTGCTGCAAATCCCACTTGAACCTTCACCAACACTCTGCCAATTAGCACACTATTTCCTTCATCCTCTTCTCCCATCTCACTCCATTGCAACTTAATACCTAACCATCCTCTATCCATCATTTCCACCTCACACTCCACTCACACCAGGGAGCACACTTGAGTCACTAATAAGAATCAGCAGAAACGCTGAACACCACCACAGTGGAAAGGAAAAAACAGAGACCCCTACGCGAGGGAAAAAACTCCATGCTTGACAAAATTTGTTCATTTATCATTTATAGATTCTAAGAGTTGACAAGTTTTTTAGACTTGTTAGATATTACTTTTTTTTATTTAGAATTGAATTGCAATTCTTCCTATAGAAAAACCTTCTTTGGACTAGAGGAGTGATATCTTGGGCTTAATTGGGCCTTGTTTGTTTTATTACGTTTAAACTAATTTTCTGTCCTCATAGTTTCCCTTAATTTGGGTTTTAGTCCCTATAGTTTTAAAGTTTTGTTTTTTATCCTGAAGTTTAATCTATCTGAAACCATTAGTCTCTATAGTCTTAAAAAGACCTAAATAAGAGGTTAACGCCATTAAAATTGCTGATGTGTCATTGATGCCCTTTTTTAGTGATATGGCCTGATGATTGATATGGTCAATGCTTACATTGATTGGTTGAACATGCTTTTAGTAATTATACTTTACCCCTATTTAAGTTTTGGTTCTTGAAGTTTTGATCAGCTTCAGATCCTTCAAATTTATTGTGTCAACAACTGTTATTCCTCATAGTTTTAAAAGGACTTAAATCAGATATTAACATCGTTAATTTTCTTATACATCATTGACTCCATTAATTATGGTGAAATGGCTTAATAACTCAAAAATCTTATATTTCGCTTTTAATAAATAGCCGACTCCATTGAGTTCACAATCATAGAACTCAACAAGTCACACATACTTGTTTGCATTATATTTTGATTCTACCATTTGAAAAATAACATCTAATTTAATAGTTTCATCTCTGTGTCAATATATCTAATGAGAAAATACGAAAAATCAATTTTATTTATTTTGTACTTTTTGCTCAATGAGAAAATTGGTCAGATTCTACAAGGTTAAACTTGTGGGAAATGTTCCTTGCAATATAATGAATTATACAATATATAAAAAGAAACTCTATATCATGGTTAAGAAAACTGGACAAGACCGGCCTGTTTGGACCAAAAACCGGCGAACTGGCCACTGGTCCAGTCCGGTTGGGCATCTGACCCCGGGTTGGGGTCAACCCGGGTGTGAATCAGTCAACCTGCCTGGTTAGGTGGGTTGACTCGTCAGTTTTTTAAATATTTTTTTTAATTTTTACAACATTTATTATGATGAATGTGAAATTATTGTATTAGAGTGGGATATTACAATAGAAGCTACGAAATATAAACTACAGCCTGATGAATTATGATTTTCTTTATCAATTGAATGCATATATACGTCTGAGAAAAATAGGGGGTGTTAAGATGAATAAAGACAATGCAATCAATTATAGAGTAAGTAGAAGAATAAATCTATATACGCCCTATAAGAATACAAGTTGATATTTTCCCATCTAACCTTCTTCTATACTGTTATTTTGCTGCATGTTGATTGCTCTTGTCACATTTGTAGAATACATGGAGGATAACATTTTGGTGTTTGAAGGGGAAAAACAAATTGTCTCCTTACTATATATATTTATTTTGTTTGGATAAATATTTTAAAACAGTAAATGATGCTAGATAATAGATAATCTATAAGTATATTATTAATTTTGTAATTGTTATTTTGTTAATAATGGAATTTACTAATTTTTTCAAATTTTTAATTCTAGATAGTTTGCTTGTGTTAATGTGTGATAATATTTATTTTTTAATTTTTTATTCCTCACGGTCTAACCTTTGGTTTGACTCCAGTTTGACCCATTGACCTTTAACCCGCTGCCTTATCCGATTCAGTCACCGATCCGGTTTTAATAACCTTGCTCTATATATTTGATATATTTTTCTTTGAATGATATCTTAATTTCAGCAATGGCTTCATTAGATATCTTGACAAGGAGGCAGAATTATTAGAGCATATGTTCCTTTTTGAAGGGCGGAATCAAATCTAGTGTCAAACAAGTGGATGCAACTGTTGAGTTCTATCGCAGTGAAAGTGAGTTATTTATTAAGACGAGAATATAATATTTTTGGTTTATTAAGTTATTTCACCATAATTAATGGAAATGTTGCATAAACAAAATTAACGGTGTAAAATATGGTTTCAGTCCTTTTAAAACTACATGGATTAATATTTTTCAACAAAATAAATTAGAGGGATTAAAATCATAAATTTTAAACTTCAGTGATCAAAATCTAAATCAGAGCTAACTATAAGGATCAAAAGTATGTTTAACCAGCCCACGTAAACAATGATGATATTTAATCATCAAGTCACGTCAATAAAAATAACGGCATCAGCGACATGTCATCAATTTTAACGGTTACCTTTGATTTAGGTTTTTTTAAACTATAGAGACCAACTATTTCATATGGGCTAAACTTCATGGACCAAAAGGAAAAATTTAAAAATATAGAGTTCAGAATACAAATTAAAGGAAACTAGGTATCCAAAAGTTAATTTAACCCCAACCAAGTTTGATTGGCATGGTGATTCAGCACCTTATCCCTTAAACATGTGGTCAGGGGTTCGATCCCTGACTCATGTGAATGGAGTAAATCACTTGAACAATCCTTTACCGCTTAGTTCGCTGATAGTGAGATGGGAGATTAGTCCCACGGCTTCTGACTGTGGGGATACCCTCATGTAAAAAAAACAAAAAAGTTACTTTAACCGTTTTTTTCTACCACCTGAAAATTGCGACCAGTGTTCCTTTTTGTTTTTATTTTAATTTTTTTGGCCATCACTTTTCTTCTTTCCTTTGTTTGCCGTCCTCCATGTTGTACATCCCACCCAATCGGCGATGAGTGTATCACTTGCATAGCGATCCTTCGCCTCCATTCTCGGTATGTCTTTCTTCCTCTCCTTTTCTGTCTGAGCTTACCTTTAACTGGTAATCAGTTCATATTTTATTTCACTTTTTCCCCCATTTCCGGGTGAAAATTTTCATTTCTCACCGTCTCGGTGGGGAAATAGTGCTTGGTGATGGCTCCATTGTCAAAGATTACTCATTCAGCAGTTTCAATTGTCTTTGAGTTTTCGTTTTCGTGAAAAATTTTGGTTTTAAGAATCACTAGTGGGGGACTATTAGTCATAATCTGGAACTTAATCCTAGATCGTATCCGGAATTAGGGTGCGGAAATCTGACATCAAGTAAAACTATTTTCGAGGTGATCTTCATTCGTTATCATTTCCATTTGGGTGGTAGAAGGGTTATCTACCTTTATTTTTGTATATACACTTCATCCAACCTAAGACTAACGAAACAGGTGAGGGCAGGAGAAATGAGGCTCTGTTGGACTTGCAATAACCTATAAAATCATATAATTTTTTAGAGATATAATTCTTTTGGTTTATATCTTCATCATACCCATTTCAAGTATCGGGTCTTTTTTCTGTTCGATTGAGTTTTTTTTTCTTTCCAATTTTGAAACTTGTGAAATTGATTATCTGACTGTTTGTTTCCACCTTTACAGCTCCTTTGTGCATCATTTGTAATCTGCGTTGCATCAGAGATGGTTGGTTCATCATTAGTTCAGGGCTCAACAATGCCAACTGCTTTGTCGTCTTCTTTATTAATCTTGCCTGATAATTCTCTTAAATGCACTCCTTATCTCCCACCTAGATCTCAATCAAAATTCAAGAGTATAAGGGCTATGTCTGCTGAAGCAGGACATGGTCAATCGCCATCTGTTTCTGAAAAGAAGCGTCCATTTGCAGTTGCTTTGGATGTACCTCTTACTATTTGGAAGAAAGCATTACGTCCATTAAATGACTTTGGATTTGGGCGTAGGAGTATCTGGGAAGGTGGGGTTGGACTGTTTCTTTTGTCTGGTACGGTTCTATTTGCACTCAGTTTGGCCTGGTTGAGGGGTTTTCAAATGCGATCCAGATTCAGGAAGTACACAGCAGTCTTTGAGTTTGCTCAGGCTTGTGGTTTAAGCACTGGAACTCCTGTTAGGATTAGAGGGGTGACAGTTGGCAATGTCATTCGCGTGAATCCTTCATTAGAAAGTATTGAAGCAGTTGTAGAGGTGTGTTTTATAATTAGCTTAATCTTGTTATGACATGCAACCATGTTTTGCTGTTTTACTTTTACCCTTACGTCCAGCATCAAACTCGTTTGGAATTGGATTTCATTATTTAAGTTTGTTGGTGCACTACTGCAATATACTCTACTGCAATATACTCATTCTCCTTATTTTAATTTGCAGATTGAAGATGACAAAACAATTATACCCCGAAATTCATTAATAGAAGTTAATCAGTCTGGCCTTCTTATGGAAACTTTGATTGACATTACTCCTCGAGATCCCGTACCAACACCAACAGCTGGACCTCTTGCCCAAGAATGTCAGAAAGAAAGCGTTATTGTGTGTGATCGAGAAAAGGTTAAGGGGTACCAAGGAGTGAGCTTAGATGCATTGGTTGGGATATTTACCCGCATTGGACGAGATGTTGAAGAAATTGGTGTTTTTAATACCTATCTCCTTGCTGAACGAGTTTCTTCTGTCATTTTAGAAGCAAGGCCGCTTCTTACAAAGGTGTGATGTACTATCATAAGATGCCAAATTTGAGTGTTAGGGAACTTAGTAGACGGAGCTTGACATGTATAAATATTTTGTTACATTCTGGGCATTTACAATTCATGTTCTTGTACATTAAGCATTCATAGGTCGCAAAAGGAAATAGTTTTGGTCAGCTTCAGATCATTTGTCAGTAACTTGGAATTTTGCTGCATGTAAATTTAGTTTAATAATCTAAAATGTGAGGAAATTATCTCTGTTAATTGTCGTTGTTTGGGTCACTTTAGCAGTTTACAGTGATTCTACAGCACTGTAATCATGGACAAATAGGTGAACAAGATGATCTGTGTTTGTATGTTCTCTACATATTTTTGGTATCCATGTATCTTATTTCTGTTGCTGGAAATTTACTTTCTTTTTGTGATTATTCTGGGATGCATTCTAATACCCATGCTTTTGGCTTTGATGTAGTGATGTCCCAGATCAAAGCCATGGCTGAAGACATTCAACCTTTGTTGGCTGAAGTTCATGATAGCGGTCTGTTGAAAGAAGCTGAGAATCTAACACGAAGCCTTACACAAGCCTCTGAGGATTTGAGGTCAGTTGTGTAAATTCAACATGCCCACATACACATAGCTGTGTGGAACATTGACATTAGTGTGGCAAATGACAACTAGCTTTTTATTATCTGACCTTGGAATAGATTAAGGAGATTCGGGGTAAATACATGGGCAAGTCACAGTTTTTGGAGCTTTTAAATGATGTCATGTTCTTGTCCTATGTTTGAGATAGACTTGATGGTCTCTATAAATGTTATTTATAATCTTAATTTTGAGGCCAATCGATGTCCTGCCTGCGCTGAAGTATGCAAATGGACTTTGGGACATGGGTAGTCTAACTATCATGATAACGTTGTATTTTTTCCGTGGGCACAAGTTTTGAATAGCCAAAGCAATAGCACTTCAGTTTGTGGTCGATGAATATCTTGATTGCATGAAAACTATTTATTATTTGAAATAGATTTCGTTCACAATATGTTGAATTTGTAGTATCCGCAGGAATTTTAAAAATTAGAAATAGAATATAAGATTCTTGAAGTATGACTTGTATAGGGGTCACCTTTTAATTTTGGAGATGGGTAATTTCATCCATTACGAGAAACGAGAACTGATTTTAAAAAGTTTATTTTACCCTGAAGTCCATTCTTGAATTATAACAGCTGATGGATACGATCACATATTTATGCAGAAGGGTTAACTCTTCCATTATGACCCCTGAGAACACGGAACTTATTCAGAATTCCATTTACACTCTTATTCAGAAGGTTTATTTGAATTATAACACGGAACTTATTTAGAAATAGGATATAAGATTCTTGAAGTATGACTTGTATAGGGGTCACCTTTTAATTTTGGAGATGGGTAATTTCATCCATTACGAGAAACGAGAACTGATTTTAAAAAGTTTATTTTACCCTGAAGTCCATTCTTGAATTATAACAGCTGATGGATACGATCACATATTTATGCAGAAGGGTTAACTCTTCCATTATGACCCCTGAGAACACGGAACTTATTCAGAAATCCATTTACACTCTTATTTTCACCCTGAAGAACATTGAGGTAAAAACCCTTTAAAATTGCCTAAAAGTTTTTATTGATGGTGAGTAACTTTTCCTTTGATGTTTATTTATTATTGCAGAATATCAGCTCCGATATTCTTGGTTTTACTGGCGATGAGACTACAAGAAAGAACCTGAAATTACTTATCAAATCTCTGAGCAGGCTACTCTGAGGTTGAATTCCAAGTGAAATAGAATATATAGCAGGTGATAAATTTTCTATAGAGCTTTTCATCAAACCCAACAGTTAAGTAGGACAACGCACTTTCGTCGCATCTGCCGTAGTTTCTTCTTTAATGACGCTCTATCAAAGGTTCCAACCAAGGGACACATAGCACTCTACTGTGTTGAACAACGTTGAGATTTTCGGGGTGTTTTTCCTTTATCTTGGTGCAAATATGTTACCTTCAAGGTAGCTCGGTGCTGCTCATATACGTAAGTTCTGTAGGATGATGGTTATTTTTAAACGATTTGTCATTCCCCAGCTAAAATGCCTGTTGAAGAAGAATGCTATTACAGGTTTTACAGCATTCCCAAGTCTTCTTCCATGATGAAGTTTTTGTTGTTGTGAAATTAGACATAGTTTAGATCAATACTTTTTATAAGTTGCTGCCTGAATTTATGTTTTGGTGACAATAAGGCATACTTTGATTATTTTTAGGGAGTCATTCAGAGGGGTGTTATCATTGAACATCATAGTTTCCTTTTCTTTTCTTTTTCTTTTTTTTTTTTGAGAAGTGCATACATCCTTCTATTGGAGGCAATTTTATTCGACACATTGTCTGACACTAATTGTTGACACTTCTTCTAACGGGGATTTAAAGACGTTGTGAAGGGTTAGTCTTTTTTTTTTTTAACTAAACATCGTTAATAACATCATAGTTTCTTTTGTTTCATGTATTCTTTGCCTTTGAAGGATGTACAATTAGCCTTTGTGAATGCAATCAATATTAGTTGTTTGACATGGAAGTTTGTCAGGGTCTGTTTGGTGACATGTTGAATCAATTTTTGCAACCAATATTGCAACTTACAGATAAAATATTCTCACATTATTTGTTTTTGACCAACTCTACAATTTGATTTTCCAGTCCCTTGTTGAATTTTATTATTGTCAATGATTTGGACCCATATTTTAAGTTCAAATTTTCAACAATAGTCTAGTTGATATGTATGTTACTCATACGAGGAGTGGGTTTGAATTTTACTTACTGCAGACTCATTTATGAGTAATTTACTGTCATAACATTTAATATAAGGGTTAGTTGACTTTTTTTAGAAGATTAAATAAATTTGATAATTTGCTTAATCATAATATATATTTTGAATATATTTACAAGTGATTTTAAAGAATGTTGCCTTCGTTTTCTAGAGGGCAAAAAATAAAACATGAGCATGCATATCTTCTTATGAAAAGTAGTTATGTTGAAAACACTATTGAACACTAGTGGTAAACACTTCTAATAAGGATTTAAACCTAGTTCATCACATTTAAATGCAAAAAATGTATGGTTTTCATGTAACGTGTATTAAAACTGGAAAAAAAATTGAAAAGAAAATGTCAATAAGTTAGTGTCGGCAGGGAAAATACATTAATTAGTTATTTAAAAAGGAAATTTCGAGTACATGATGATTTTTTATGCTTTTGTAATAGCATATAACAAATCACATAATTTTCATTACTTTAGGTATATAATCCAACTTCTTATAGGGTATAATCGAATATTTAAATATTTATATCTTCTATTTTATATATAGATAGAATCGAAATGATCGTTTCAGATATATTTTATTGTAAGAAACATAAATTTCATTCTATACTTCATTAATGGCATATTAAATAAATATTTTATAAATATCATTGCATTACATTAATTACAATTCATTGAACTAAATAGGGACTGAAATTCAAATTATTCAAGTCAACCACATGTTTTGGTATCTGTCTGTTAAAAACATAAGAAAAAGAGAAAAAATATATTAAATTAATCAACTCAATTTTTTTTTTTTGAATGGGATTGCTCCGCCCTGGTATCCCGGGTCCGATTAAGGTCCCAGACTAATCCAGGGTCGTCACCGCCTAAGGTGACTTCTCACGGGTTCGAGCCCAAGACCTGACGGGTACGCGGCGTCTTACCTTTCCCTTATCAACCAGTCGGATCACGCCCCCGAGGGTAAATTAATCAACCCAATTTAATGTTGCTTTATGAATGTAATGAAACAGCTTCTTCCTCCTCAACACCCCTCCCCTCCCCTCCCCTCCCCTCCCCCCCTCTCTCTCTCTAAACACAGGAGAAGCTACAGCAGAACCATCCCTTCATGCTATAACACTCTTCTTGCCCATCCAATCCGCCGCCGTGTTTGATTGATCGCTCATATGATTAATAGTGACAGACATTGTCACATCCCACTCTCTTCACAACACACTCTTATCTTCCGGGATGATAAACTCATCTGGAAACATGATTGAGAGGTATTTTTACCATTTACAGGTTAAATATGTAAATGAGATTATCTCGTTTTACGAAAAAATAATGTTGAACGTACGTCTAGCATTTTCAAACTTCAAGTATTTTTACATTTTTATCCTAAGAAAAGTGATTTTGGTATCTCTTTAATCAGATAAGTAAAACTGAGGTGGATAAATACAAAATGTAAGGATTTTGCTCATAATCTGCAAACATAGAGTTTGCCGCGAATATCAATATATTGTCATGTTATCACCATACCTGTAAAACAACAAAGCGTGAGAGCAAAAAATGTTACCCGAGTCATGTCCGTAAACACTGTTCTAAAGAGTTATTCTGCCACAGGACGTCAACTCTCTAGGATTAAACGGGTTCTTCTCGTGGAGCAAGAAACAGAACAGCAGAAAGGTAAAAGCAGACGCTCAGAGAGTAAGGAGGAAGAGAGGAGAGGAAGCTTGAGAGTTCGGTGCACTCGACTCTTTGTTGGAGCTTGCTATATATAGGCGTTAGGAGGACAAGTGAACGTTGAGCAGCCAATAACACCATTAACCTCCGATTAATGCATCAGCAATAACATAAAATAAATATTAAAATGTTTGGTAATTAATCTGGGAACGTTAGCCATTAATCTGGAAAAATGGTAGGCTAAAATCTGGACGAATTCAAATTCCGGAGACAACATTTTATGAGCAATCAAGTCTGGCGTTTTGAAGATAATCATGGCAAGAAAAAAATCCTGGATTAAGATTAATATGGTCCAACATTTTTAAATCCGAAGGCTTCAAGTTCTGAAGATGCTGAAACTCAAGGTTTTTGAGTAAACAAAATATTTTCATAAAATTATTTTGTAAATTTTCAAAATGAAAACTTCAAAAAAAATGTCAAGTGCCTATCTAATTCGCGCGCACGAGGGGGGATCGCCAGTTTTCAATTGCGTTGCCCCATTTCACCTCCTCTCTTGACCCTTTTACAAGCCTACATCACTTTTAACATATATACTCTCAAGCCCTCATTGACTTGAGCAATGTGGGACTTGGGTTTCTCTCTTTTAACACACATACTTTTCCAACAATCCCCCACATGTGTGTTAAAAGTGTCACTATCATCTGAGCTTTCACATAAATATAAACATTTCGAATCTAGTGTCTTTCGACTATGAACTAGACCTAGACCAATAATTCTTAGTACATAGAGATGTCAGTGGAACGTACGTTTCTATGAACCAAATAATCTTTGTTGTGTAATAGAGGCCTTATTGGTCAGAATATAACCCCACATTTCCTGCTGTTATCGGCGGTTTTGCGCTTTAAGCGGCCGTGCGTGTGCTTGGTGTTCAATGAATGCTCTAGAGACTTTACCACAGTCTCATGGAAGCGGCCCCACTTCACATCATCTAGGTGATTTCATCAAGTGTATCTGCAATGAAAACATCATCTATAAGGACTATGAAATCATTAAGAGCTTTGCTCAGCCTCTCCATCAATGCATTCTAGCACTTTCTCAAACCATAGGAAGGGACTAAAAATCATTTAGTGCTAGCAAAACTAACAAATGACTTGTTCTTACCCATATGAACCTTCTTCATAAGATCTCCAATCACAAAGGTTGGGTTACCATCACTGTTAATTCAAATTGGCTTAAGTCCCATTCCCCTCGATGTTTCAATAATTTGTTGCTTCCCTAGGGGTTTTGTCAACAGATCCGCCAAATTCATTTTTGATTTCACATAATCGATTGAGATTACTCCATTCTTTAGCAGCTGTCTTATAATCTTATGCCTCAATCGAATGTGTTTACTCTTCCCATTGAAGACTTTGTTTTTAGCCATAGCTATAGCTGATTGGCTATCACAATGTAAAGATACCGAAGGTGTTGGTTTTTCACCTAACGGAATATCTGCTAAGAGGTTTTTCAACCACTCAGCCTCAGTACCAGCCAGCTCCATCGCAATAAACTCAGAATCCCTTGAGGATTTTGTTAAGATAGTTTGCCTGAATGATCTCCAAGTTACCGCACCACCACCGATGGTGAATATGTAACCACTGGTGGATTTAGTCTCCTCTGAATCTGAGACCTAGTTAGCATCATTGTATCCTTCTAATACAACAAGAAAGTCACTATAAAATATACCATAATTCATGGTACCTCTCAAGTATCTCATGACTCTAACAACAGCCAACCAATGGTCATCACCTGGACAATGGGTATATCTACTCAATCTACACACAGCATATGCTATATCTGATTTGGTGAAATTCATCAAATGCAACATACTCCCAACGATCTGTGCATACTTAGATTGAGCCACTGGATCACCTTTATATTTTGCTAATTTTGTGCTAGAATCATAAGGAGTGCTCAAAGGGGTTTCATCAAAATGTCCAAACTTTTTAAGTATTTTTTCAACATAGTGTTCTTGAGATAATGCAATGCCATTTTCACTCTTTATGATTTTAACACTTAAAATTACTTTTGCTTCACCCATGTCTTTCATATCAAAATTTGAAGCCAAAAGGTTTTTAGTGTCCCTCACTACGTCTAGACTAGTACCAAAAATAAGCATATCATCCACGTAGAGACAAATAATCACACAATCACAATTTATTATTTTTGTGTAAACATATCTCTCTACTTCACTAGTAGAAATCCTTTACTTGATAATACTTGATCAAGTTTCTCATGCCATTGCTTAGGTGCTTGTTTTAAACTATATAAAGATTTTACAAGTTTGCAAACTTTGTTTTTTTGCCCAGGAACAACACACCCTTCAGGCTGTTTCATATAAATCTCTTCTTCTAAATCACAATTTATAAAAGCTGTTTTAACATCCATTTGATGAATATGAAGCTTATGAACTAAAGCCAAAACAATCAAAATTCTTATTAAAGAAATCCTGGTAACAGGTGAAAATGTGTCAAAATAATCAATGTTTTGTTTTTAGGAAAATCCTTTGGCTACTAGTCTTGCTTTATATTTATCAATGGTTCTATCAGGATTAAGCTTCTTTCGAAAAACCCACTTACATCCAATATGTTTTGTTCTTGGAGGCAAGTCTACTAAAACCCATGTTTGATTTTGCTTAAGAGAATCAATTTCAGCTTTAATTGCCTCTTTCCAAAACTTAGCATCAGGAGAAGAAATAGCTTCATAAAAATTTGATGGTTCTTCCTGAACTAAATCAGTGTAAAAATCATTTCCAAAAAAAGTTTCTTTTCTTTCTCTCTTACTTCTCCTTAAGTTTTTAGCTAAATTTTCATCCAAGTTTTGTTCATGTAATGCAGATTGATTCTCAACTTTTTGAGATGTTTTTAAAGGAAAAACATTTTCAAAAAATTCTGCATTTTTAGTTTCAATAATAGTATTGTAATATAAAACATTACTTTTCAGAACTAAAAACCTATAAGCAACACTTTTTTCAGCATACCCAATAAACATACAATCAGAGGTTTTTGACCAAATCTTTCTCATTTTAGGTTCAGGTAATAATACTTTCGCAAGATACCCCAACACTTTTAAATAATTCAAGTTTGGTACAAAACCTTTTCACAATTCATATGATGTCTTACTTAATGTTTTATGAGGAATTCTATTTTATAAAAAGCAAGCAGGCTTCACCCCACAAGTTATCTGGTGCAGATGAACTTACAAGCAAAGCATTCATCATTTCTTTTAAAGTTCTATTTTTTCTTTCAGCAACACCATTGGATTCAGGTGAGTATGGAGAAGTTACTTCATGAATAATTCCTTCCTTTTCACAAAAATCATTGAATAAAATAAATTCTCCTCCTCTATCTGACCTGACCCTTTTAATTTTGCTATTTAATTGGTTTTCATCCTCTGCTTTGTATAAAAGAAATTTATCAAAAGCTTCTTCTTTATTTCTCAGCAAATATACTTTAGTATATCTAGAAAAATTATCAATAAATGTTACAAAAAATCTTTTTCCTCCTTTTGTCATTGTTTGTTTCAAATCACCTGTATGTATTAGAGAAAGTAATTCAGTTTATCTTTGGGTGGAAAAATGAGATTTTTTGGTTTGTTTAGCCTCAGCATAAATTTCACATTTATTTGACATTTCATTTTTATTTATACTGATTAAATTAAGATTATGCATTTTCTTTAAATATTGTCTATTAACATGTCCTAAGCGTGCATACCGCAAATCATACGAACAATCATATACACAGGAAAGTAAACAGAAGAAGATGCATTTTTATTCATTTCAACATTCAGGATGAACAGACCTTGGTTACAATAACCCTTCCCAACAAAGACATTATTCTTTGTCATTACGACCTTGTCAGATTCGAATGACACTTTAACCCCAGCTTTTTCCAACAAAGCTACAGATACTAAGTTTGCTCTAACATTAGGCACATGAAGAACATCATTCAATGACAGGGTCTTTCCTGATGTGAGTTTAAGTTCAACCTTCCCTTTCCCAAGAACCTTGGAAGTTCGAGAATCAGTGAGATACACACGCTTTTCTCCTTCCTTGTAGGAGGTGAACATCTCTCTGTTAGCAGAGATGTGTCTGGTAGCCCCGGAGTCTAACACCCATTTCTTCACATCAGAAACAATGAGAGCTTGTGAAACCACTGCAACAATGATTTCATCACCATTATCTCCTTCAACCAGATTTACATTTGGCTTAGGAGGATTTTCATTCTTAGCTCTCTTCCTGCACTAAGCAGTATGATGGCCTAGTTTTCCACAGACAAAGCAGTGGCTTTTCTTCTTGAACTTGGGGTTAGAATGGTTGGGTTTGTAATCAGGTTTTTTAAAACCATTCTTGAATGTAGAGCCATACCTCTTGTCGCGTGGCTTTGTCTCAATCAAATTTGCTTTGGATGCCATCTTTGCAAAAAATGTTACACGAGTCGTGTCTGTAAACAGTGTCCTAAAGATTTATTTCGTCACTGGACGGCAACTCCCCAGGATTAAACGGGTTCTTCTCGCCGGAGCAAGGAACAGAACTGCAGAAAGGTAAAAGCAGACGCTCAGAGAGCAAGGAGGAAGAGAGGAGAGGAAGCTTGAGAGCTCGGTGCACTCAACCCTTTATTGGAGCTCGCTATATATAGGCGCAGGGAGGACAAGTGAACGTTGGGCAGCCATTAACACCATTAACCTCCTATTAATGCACCAGCAACAACACGAAATAAATATTAAAACGTTTGGTAATTAATCTGGGAACATTGGCCATTAATCTGGAAAAACTGAAGGCTAAAATCTGGACGAATTCAAATTCTAGAGACAACATTTTATGAGCAATCAAGTCTAGTGTTTTGAAGGTAATCATGGCAAGCAAAAATCCTGGATTAAGATTAATATGGTCCAACATTTTTAAATCCGAAGGCTTCAAGTTCTGAAGATGCTGAAACTCAAGGTTTCCGGGTAAGCAAACTAATTCGCGCGCACCGGGGGAAATCGCCAGTTTTCAACTGCGTTGATCCATTTCTACTCATTCTTGTGCGTGCGAGGCCCACCTCCTCTCTTAGCCCTTTTATAAGCCCACATCACTCCTTAACATATATAATCTCAAGCCCTTATTGACTTGAGCAATGTGGAACTTGGGTTTCTCTCTTTTAACACACTTTTCCAACATGTCAAAGGATAATATGAAAATACCTCCGTAACCTCTATTTAACAAAACTTTAACATCTTGTAAAATTTTAAAACTTCAATATCAAAAATTTCAAATTATTTAATAACATTTGATTCTTTACTAGAATTTTAAAATCCTCAAGTTTTAAACCAACATTAAATTTTGGGGTCTTCCCTTTGGCTTTTCTCTCTAAAATGTTCCGGTTTGAATATGCTTACTGTCAAATATAATTTTTCAAAGGGGAGGACTAGAGATAAATACCCATTAATAAATTAATTAGAGAAGGAAACTTGCCATTGCACGCACTATTGTGGAAATTAAGTTGCATACTAAGAAAATTTAGTTGCATATTGAGAAGATCTTTTTGGGTAATGTGGATGCTAGTTGCACATAACATGAGAGTTCAGTTGTATAATTTAAAATGTCAGTTGTACAATTTGAATGATCTTATTCTATAATTAATCTATCAATTGGGATTTATCTTCAATTCCCTTTCTTTTAATCTCCAATTCCCTTTCTTTTAAAAGAGCTATCCAAACACAGTTTTTTGTTATTTGAAAATTTGCTTCTATGAAAAAAAAACAGAAAGAAACATACCCCTAATATCTAATTATGCACCCGTTTGGATGAAAAAAACTAACTGGAATGGGAAGGAATAGAGATAAGGAAAAAAATTTTTGACATGGTATGATCAGTATGTACTGAGATGAAAAAATGATTGATTTCTAAATCACTACCTTAATATTCTAAATCACAACTTAAAATATTCATATATAGGTCGAGACTTCAATTGTCCCAAGAAAATAGGTTCCCATCGTTTCGAGTAGGAAGAGCGTTTCCCATGCATAACGGAAAACGAGATGCCGCCCTAAAGCGATTTCCTGGTAAATGGTGAACCAAACATGGGAGAGCAGTAAAAAAAGGTTATTTTCTATTTCTATTTTTTTATTTTCACTGTACCAAACGGCACCTATCAGTTGCAGGATTTCCACCCTCGTTTCTGTCAAAAAGAAAAAAAAATGATGAAGTGTGAGGCGACATTTCAGCTAAAGCTTCGAGTCTTTGATTTTGTCATCAAGAAAAGTATGAGGAATCTGGAAGACATTAATAATGATGAACTGCATGGAAAGAGACATGGATTGACCAATGAACAGGTAACGTTGATTATTCCTCATCTTCCTTTTGGAATTTTAGACTGTTATTTTATCAAAAAGAAAATGGCTCAGAGATTCAAATAATAAAATTAACCATAAAATGGTGTTAAAGATTCATAAAATTATCATAAGATCCTAGGAGTAGTTGCTGAAGTTGTCATTAACAACCTCACTAGCTTTCATTAACAACCTCAGCATCTACTCTTGGGACTTTATGGTAATTTTGTGCACCTTTGAGACCATTTTATGGTTAATTATGTTACCTTGGACCTCTTGGTAATTTTCCCCACCTCCCCACATGTAATCCAAATAATTAATAATTAATACAACTTTCAATTTAATTGAAAAAAATCAAAACTCTATTTATTCATTCGTCCCAATTCAATCCACTGCCATCACTAGTCTCAACGGGACTGTTTCGCACATTTGACTGCCTAATTTAAGATGTCAATTTAATGGTGGGCATGATTAATTATTGAAAATTTTGATGCCCATTATTTATTTATTATTTAATTTTGAGACATCATACATTATTTATCAATAATATCATAATTCGGTCAAAATATGCTTTTCGACTTTAAATGTACAAGAACTTAAGTTGATACATTCACTTATTATTAAAGATGATGATTACCCAAACATTGATAAAATGCCAACTCAATTTGGAGCTAGCCTTTTCTAACTCAACAACAACCCATCAATTTTTTGTTGGTTGGCCATTTTTTATTTTGATTTCAATTAAAAAAGCTATTTGTTTGCACTTAATTGAAGAAATAACCTTGTTATGTTAGAAACTTGAGCCCATGCTTATTTTGTCCTTTTCAAATTTATTTGCAGATTTGTATTCTTGTCCTTGAAGAAGTCACGTCGCGTGCTTATTTATTAGATTGATTAAATAGTGATAAAATTCTTTGTTGGTTAAAAAATAATAATAAAATCTTGAGAACTATATAAACATTAATATTAATAATTATATTTAAATATTTTGTAATCTTATAAATTAAAAAATATAATAAATAAAATAGATGCAGCACATTGGCAACTATTTAAAACTGATTAGATTGTTGTGTGATATTAAAAATTAGTACATCCAGCCAATATAATTAATATTCTTCACACACACATTTGTTTATGTTAAGGAGAGAGACAAAAATATAAACAAGCGAATAAAATTAAGGAAAACTATTTTTTAAAAATAATAATTTTCTTAAGGAAAAATTAGAGTTAATACAATCTTTGATGTATCAAGTTTAACTTTATTTTGGTTTTAGTCCCTCAAATTTAAAACCAGCTATATAATCCATCAAGTTTCATTTTATTCAAAACATTGATCCTTTAATTTAAGAAATATGGACAATTTTACCTTTTATAAGATCGAATTACTCATTTTAAATTTGAGGGATAAAAAAAATTAGGGTGGGACAGAATATTCCCTCATTTCTAAATATACAAGTTAATTAGAGGATTTTTTTAGCTCATCAATATAATAAAGTTTGATACAATTTTTCTCATTAATTTACAATTTTCCCAAACAATCCTTCTAATCACATATATTAAGGGATTTTTTTCATTAAAAGTAAATAATAAAAATTTTATTTTAGAAACCCGACACATTTCTATGAATATCTGAGTTGAAAAATTTCTTTAATTTTTATTAAGGAGGCATATTTACTAATTTCCCCTAATTGAAAAGCTATTTCATCATCGATACCAAATAAAAATATTTTACGTTTAATGTAAAAAATGATATAAATACAATTCTTTAAAAAAACATAAAACTGAAAATTTACTAATTTACTCCAAGTGAAAACCATCCCTGATCTTTAGTGTAATTATCAGTTAATTTTTGTAAGAGATTAAAAAAAGTAAATATACTACTTAATTATAATATATTCTAGAATACTTATATATATTATTAAATTATATATTATTATATAAAAATAAAAAAAATTAGTTTAAAAAATTATTAATGTATAAGTTAATTAACTACTTTCCGTTCTTCAAAAAAAATTTAATTAATTCTTGTTTTAATAACTGACATAATATTAATTGGAAAAAGAAAAAAGGAAAAGGAAAGAAGAGACCGGTGTTCGGAGAACGCGATGATGAAAGAGCTTTGGACATCGCAGGCCCCATATAAATACGCACTACTTGATTCGTACTCTGTTGTTTTTTCAAATCCTCGCGACGTAGGCACTCACCCTTTTCTTCTTTCTCCGTTCAATCCCTCACTCCAAACCCCCCCCCCCCCAAAAAAAAACAACATGGCCGATCAGCTCACCGACGACCAGATCTCCGAGTTCAAGGAGGCCTTCAGTCTCTTCGATAAGGACGGCGATGGTCTTATTTCTCAGATCCTTTCTTTCCTTCCTGTTTTTTGTGGCTTTTCTTTCGTTTTCTTGGTTGTTTTGTTTTATTTTAATGCGTAATTTTGCTTTGTGTGTTCCTTAGATCTGGTTTCAATTGAACTGATGTTGTCTGTGTCGAGTTTCCTCCATTTCCTTTTGAAATTGACATAATCCACGGGATCTAGGGTTCCTTCTTGTTTGACTTTTTGCTTTTGATTTTAGTTTGTGGATTTCTGGTGCGTCATTGTTGATTTTATGAATGTCTGTATTCTCTGATTCTGTTCCTAGGAAATCATTTCACTTTGGAATTTCTGTTTTAATCTCCGCGAGAGATTTATTTCGCCTTGTGATGCAATCGGATGGCTTTTGCGGATAAAAACGTTGTTGCTCCTGATTTATGACAGTTCAATATGGAAAGGGCCTTCTAAATTTAATGCATCGTAGCAGCCTTTTTTTAAATTTTTCGATTGCATGTGCGGCTATTTCTGAGATGAAAGAGCCCCGTTCGTGACATTCGGGTTGCACTTTATGGTCAGTCGATCTATTCGTGTCATCCTGTCTGTAAGAATAATCATACTTTTGCTCTGAAGGAGGATCTTTCCAATTGAATGCTGGCCTGGGTTAGTCAATCTGCTTGGTAATAATTTGGGGAGAGAGCTCTTTCTGTTTGGTGCTGGTGATTGAGTTCGAAGGTTCATGTCCATTTATTTGAAAATTGAAATTGTCAAATGTAATGTTTTCCAATGAAGTAGGTGTCATAAAGTGGCTGAATGAATTTGACTTAACTGCAGAAATGAGACAATTGGTTGTTTAGTGTGCACCTCGGTTGAAATGTCCCAATGCTCATAATTTATATGGTTCTTAGGAACTGTTGGCCTTGAAAATGATGTCCATATGTTTTGACCAATGGTCATTAATTTCTATATTGTGGTTGCTTATAGCTTATGGGTACACCTTATAGAAGCTTCCTCTGAATAAAACTCCAACTATTTGCGGAAAGAAAAATGCATTTGAAATTTTAACTCTGTTTCTCGTTTTCCTATTCCTTCATGTGTCTGATAGTGTCGTTTTTATCTGTTTTATTTGGGAGTGGGGATTCTTTATTGATTATGTTTTTAGCTAATTATTGAATCAAATTTATTAACGTGCTGCAGGTTGCATCACAACCAAGGAACTTGGGACTGTGATGAGATCACTTGGGCAGAACCCAACTGAAGCTGAGCTTCAGGACATGATAAATGAGGTTGATGCTGATGGAAACGGTACCATTGATTTCCCAGAGTTCCTCAACCTTATGGCTCGGAAAATGAAAGATACTGATTCAGAGGAGGAGCTGAAGGAAGCTTTCCGTGTGTTCGACAAGGACCAAAATGGGTTCATTTCTGCAGCCGAGCTCCGCCATGTTATGACGAATCTAGGTGAGAAGCTGACAGATGAGGAAGTAGATGAGATGATCCACGAGGCTGATGTTGATGGTGATGGCCAGATCAACTACGAGGAGTTTGTCAAGGTCATGATGGCCAAGTGAAGGACCAATAAACCGAAATTCGAAAAGAGTTCTATTTTAATTAGGATGAATATCTTTCTTTGGGTGTCATTAGCTCTTTTTTGGTCTTTTCCTGTTTGCTGAAACCGTTAATTACTGTTCATTAGTATCCTTCTTGTTTGCTCTGCACCTTCCCCCTTTGTTCTGTTTTAGGCTGGCTTAGCTTTGTTCCACCATGCATTGCTCTCTACTCTTTTTTTGGTTACGATGAACCCTAAAAATCGGATGCTATTTGTGATGTTGCCTCTTGGTGATTAATTATGTTAATATTTAACATATTTTGTTATGTTATTGTTTCTTTTGGAGCGAGAAGGATCTGGTTGTATCTAGAACCTCCTGACTTCTTAAACCTTATATTCAGGAAATTAATCATATAATTGATTGATTCAACTGAAATTCAATCCTTAAATTTTACCTCGATGTAATTCAATACATAATTTTGACTCAGATGAAGTTTAATTTTCAAACTTTGGCTTAATACAACTTATATCTAACTTTAATCATTTAAAATTGAAAAATAAACTTTGGCTCCATATCTTCTCATATGTGTATTGAGCCAAAGTTAATTTTACGGAGTTGAATGAGATCATTTAAAAACATTAACCTCAATTAATAAGGGTAAAATAGAATGAGTCGAATGGTGACTTATATTTGAAATAAAAAAATTGCTTATAAATGGTGACTTAATTTTACCCTTATATCGCCATCGCTTCTCTTCTACATAAATATGTAGAAATGGAACCAAGATTTAAGTATGAGGGCCAAGATTAAAAAGTATATATGGTGCAAAATTTTCTTGGGAGACCTTAAATATGTTATACCTATATGATATTAAGGGGAAAAAAATAAAATTTTTGGGTCCCATTTCCATTTACCACTGCACATTTGTTTTTTTAATAACAATGCAACGTGTTTTGTTCTTCAAGATGTAAATTTGGAGATGATGTGTGTTTGGGAAGTCTATTGGGAGAAATGAGTTTACAAATTTTGAGGTATTTTGCGAATTTCAAAATAGTTTTATGGATTTCGAGATGATTTTAATGAATTTCAAGATGATTTTTACATATTTCAAGATGGTTTTATATTGGAATGTGTGCACCGTTTGAGAAACGGTGTTACCAAACAAGCACGATTTCTGTCCCAGAATATTTGATTTTGTTTCCAGAAAGGAATGGGCAAGTAAAGTTCTCTCTTAATTATTGGGGGGAATGTAATTTTTTGTTATTTCATTTTGTAGGAGGCTATAAATGTTCCCCACAGAGAGAGAGAGAGAGAGAGAGATTTACCAGCAGTATAATCTTTTTGGGTCAACTTATCAGTATAAAATCAAAAACTCTTTCCCCATAAATCATCGAATTCAAGAATAATGTGAGACGATTATTATAGAAACTTCGATTTTTTTCCTTTTTCAAATGTTTGATTCCTTTTTTCACCTTTTCTTTGTTATAGCGGCAACAGTTTGAGGATGAAACCTAAGTGAACCCATCCATTGCGTGGAAAGCGACATAGATTTTATACATTGTGCATGTTTAGTAACAAATTTTTTTAGTCTAAAATGCCGTTAACTTACAAATTTTAACATTTGATAACTTCTTGTTTTAAAATATATTCTGAATAAAAAAACACTTGTTTTTGACAAAAATGCATTATGGATTCAACGTTTATCCAAACATAAATGCAAACAAACACGTTATTAATTTTTAAAATATAAAATATTTTTAGCCATTCATTCTTCAGTTTTTCCCTGATTTTAAAAAGGACAAAACAAACTTGAAAATGGTTAAATAATCTCATTAAAGACTTTCAACTTAACTTGCAGCAAATATCAAACACCTCAAGTTTTAAAATTGGCCATGAGAATCACCATGAAAGAGCATAGCCATTGACCTACCAAAATTGATTGCTAGATTTACACACTCAATCTATTCAAAGAAGTTGAGAAACATAAAAACTTGATTATTACATAGAAACCACGTCTCAATCACTACATTCATGTATCTTGTACTCTAAAATATTTTGTGATGCATCCAACATCCTAAAATTTTTTGTAGTACATTCAACATCCAGACTTCTAAGTATTTTTCATGTGTATTTTTGGTTGATGGATGTACAAAAATACTTAAGGTATTAGATGCAACTGAAAAAAAGTACTGCAGATTAAAGTGTTGGATGCATTACAAAATACTTTAGAATATTGAATGCATCTGGAAAAATACTGCAGAGTGCTGGATGCGCCTTCACTCAAAAAAGAAAGGAAGAAGAAATGAAAGGTCCATCGTTGTACGTTTACTTTTGCACACTTTGTGGTTTGTAAAGGACCACTGTCACGTACTTGGAGTGGAACCTGTGGGTCAATCCAAGGGCAACAACGGACTGGGAGGCCGAGTTTGTATTAGTGAAGACATGGTTTAGCACCACATGTTGAGGCTTTGAGTTTGAAGGGCTACCTACAGTTGAGTTCTCTTTGTTTAGGACAGTCAGGTGTAGCTGTGAAGGAACCGCCATCGGCTCTTTCGCGAAGTCTTCATCAGTTAGGAATGATTGACCATAGCTTGAGTCTGGAGACGGTGGAGCCTCAAATTCACTCACACTTTGGGTGTTTTCGGGCACATAATCCTGCATAAAGAAAGAAAGAAAGAAAGAACAATTCATGTCCAGATATACAAAAACATAAAATTGAGGACAGATTGATTGAACTGCATGAGCACACTGCATAATAATCAGGAGAAGTGATGATGGGTGTGATGGGATAAAGAATACATTGATTGTTGGTTTAATATGTATAGAAAATATTTCATACACCCGAGAAATCATATTTTATAGTTAAGAATATAAAAGGATGCACTTTATTTGAAAAACAGAAAGTTCACAAAATAATTCAATGTTATTTGAAGGGTTCAGGCATGGTCAAAGAAGGCTATTGCCCTGACAAATAGGGTTGACAAAGAAGTATGGAGTTTTCTGAAAAAGGAACGGAAGATCGAAGAAAACACTGAATGAAGTTATTGAGTTAAATGTTTTAGTTAACAATCTATCTAAAGGTTTCATTGTCGATAGAGCATAATGGCGTTATGCTTACATTAACATTGAGAAGGCTTTGCTGCTGCTGCAGCCACAAAGGGAAGAAAAAGGAAGGGAAAATATTATGCTTACATTGACAGTGAGGAGATTATAGACTTGGCCCATCTCATTAGCCACATGAGGAAGCTCTGGGAGAAATCTAGATTGGCCATCAATAATGAATTTGTAGTGATATGTTCCCAGTGGCAGGACCATTAGAATTGAGAAATCCTTGCCAGATTTCTGCAGCTTCTTCCTGAAAGTAATAAAAAATTCACGTGTGCTATATAACGTTCATTACTCAAAATTTGCAAACTTTCATGTTACAAACAATGAAGTTGGCATTACCAAAGGAAAAGTGAAAGATTCTAACCTCTGTGTCCAATTATCCCAAGATCCCTCTACACACACATGGCTACCGCCATAATGCCATGTTATTATGACAGGAATTTGTCGCTCTGGAGGCTGATCAACAATTCCATGGGATTCATTCTGCCGTATATGATTGAGAAAATGAGGGATGTTATTACCTCTTGGCAATGGGGCAACAGCAACCTGCAAAGTGCAAAGAAGAATGACACTGATGAGATGAACACATTTTTTCTAATATAGCAAATTTAGAAAATAACATGTGCTTGGTGTTTCTTTGTGGACTAAGACATGAAAAAGCCTGGAAGATGTAGCAACATATATAGATGTTAATATGCACAAATTAACACATAAACTGCTACAAGACATATTAGCATTTTCCATTAATAAAACAAAAAAGTCAACCAGAACATCAGCACATAAACATATTTGCACACTACTATTTATCACCTACCATCGTAAATTGAATCTTACAAATTTCCATTTAAGTGTTATCATCTTATCATCTATGCTGCACAAAGTTTATTCCAAAATCCTTTTCAACCTTGTCAATCAAGGCATAAGAACTTTTCAAAAGCACAAATATTAAAGTCACAAGAAAAGTGAGGCCAATTAACTAGAAAGGCCAAGTTATAAAGGCCTTTGTAAACCATACTTTCTGCAATCATATCACCTTGAAGTCAACATAATTTATCGTTTGCAAACTTTCATCAGACAATGGCAGGCCCCTCAATAAAAAATGAACTTCAACAGAGAGAACCAGATGTAGGACTTTCAAATGATCTTCTCATTGCAATATAAATAGTAGAATGGAGGAACTTCTCAAAATCAGCATCTTTGAGCCTGCTATGTGAGCAAAAGTATTTGTAGAGCTCTTTTTCATACTTGTACACAGTAAAACCAACCGAGCAACCAATATAATCAGGATAATAAAAACAGAACAAAGGCAAAATAATTGAGATAACTAGAAATATTATATACTTTTCATTATTTGGGCCTCTGAAACCAAATGGGGGCTACAAGAAAAAGTGAACCTAGCTGAAATTTCTTCACACACACAGTGAGAGTGTAGGGAATACAAATACAATGCTGGAGTTTAATTTAACCAATTCAATGCAAAGTAAAAAAGAAAACATTCTCACATCTGCACAACAATGAGAAAGGCTACTGACAATCTGTTGGAAAATAACTACTCATCTGCTGTTGTGGCTGCAGGTGAGTTTGACAGAAATTTAAGAACAGGTTCTGCCGGAAGAGACGTGTAAATAACACTAATTATAGTACATTTAGGACTATTCACAGATATCAATCGCACTTTGTTACTAAATAAATTACCTTGCCATGATGCCATCTAATGCAGAGCTATACTATTCTGTCTTTTAAATCTTACTCATACATTGAAATTTATCCATTGTCTCAAATGCAAGTTTTATTTAAAAAAATCATAAAAATGAAATAATTGCTTCACAATTGGTGAACAGTTGAAGCATTAAACACTCATATCCCAACAGTTTAATGTCTTCACTCAAATAATGTTACATCTAAGCATAGAAAATAAATAGCTGAGGTCTGATGTCATGTCACAGCTCACAAAGCCTTAAAAAAATTTAGCATTTTCCCCCAATAAATTAGGTTACTTAGACAAACATTTACCTCATTGACATTTTAAGCAGCAAAGCTCACTGACATGGATGCTTAAGATATCCAATCATGATAGACAAGTAACCTACTTACAGAACACTGAAGTCGCAATTACACACAACCTACACCCATAGATCATCTGATTTTAACATTAACATTAACAACAACTACAACAATGTCCAGAAGAACTTGGATGGAAGTACTATGCGATTTATTTTGCACCCACTCATTTACTAATTTTGAACCCATTAAATTTTGACTCAAATTCTTTTCAAAATATATTAAGAATAAGTTTCACTTATCTTGAATTCACTATTAAAAAAATAGTTTGCACCCCGAATCAGGTCCTGAGTCCGCCACTAGACAGCAGTATTGTGTAGGCAGCATTTTTCATCTAGATTGATAATATAGAGTGAAGTATATGTATAACTAAACCCCAGAAGTTCTTAACTCTCAGAACCGAACCAAGGTCACAGAACTATGATGACAGATGACAAAATTTTGTAAAAGGCCAGCAGTCTAAAGTGATAAAACTAAAATCCATGGACTACCAATTATCTCCACCCAAAAAAGTCCCGGCACACGCATTTAAACAAAAGAAACATGCATTGCTCGCATGCAAATAAAAACAACCCCTCAGAAATTGAAAATAACTCAGAAGAACAGTGAACTAAAAAGGCTGTAACCTGAGGAACAGACAAGATCGGCGACCTCGATGGCGGAACACCCGAAGCAGGTCGAACTGGAGGCGGAGAATCTAACAGGAAATTCCCCCGGAGGCCAGGATCAGCAGCGGCATATCGATGAACATCCTTGTCAGCATCTCCAACTTCTCTTCCGTTAGCGTTTCCCATGGAAATTCTCCTGAAAACTCACGCTTCAGATGGATTCAAAGCAAGGAGAGAACAAACAGCGCACAGAGCTTCGAGGTTGGATGAAACTGAGTCGTTTTATGGGAATGTAGAAGCAGAAGTGGCGGGAGAAGTAGAAGAAAGACGAAGGTGGTTTGGTATAAACAACGGTGAGAGAGTTTCATAAGAAGGAAGAAACGCGTACTGGAGTGAAGGGAACCGCTCTCTTCAGGTCTGCCATGGATGGAGGTAGAGCAGAGAGAAGAGAGACAGAGACCCCTCTGCCCAATGAAGGAAACTGAGAGGTACAGAAATTTTGGCTCTCTCTTCTCATTTTTATTAAGATACCTGAGTTTTTTTTTCCAGCTCGTACTGCTATGATATTACACCACCAGTGTCTTGTACAATGACCCGCGTTTAGCTTTCACTCGCCGGCTGCGAGTGAGACTCATTTTAGTTAACGGCCATTTCAGTTTTTTAACTTACTGAGAATCTTAACACATCGAGAAAGTGTTGTTGGTTATATCGTTACAAACATACGTAGGTTGAGGTGGAAAAAAATCATTTTTACATTTTCATCTTTTACACTCTAAATTATTTTAGAAAAATAGTTTTTATATTAATCGAAACAAGCTTAAACTTATTAAAAATTAGTGTGTTTGGAGATTTTTTTTATTTTTCCACGTTACATATAAATGGAGATAAAACCCCTTCCACATACTTATCTCGACGGATAACCAAATGGACACTTAGTAATAAACAGGACATCACATAAGGAAGCCACTTTTCTTGCATAATACTACTCAGCCCAATGATTTGCTTTAGTGTGTGTTTGGGAACTCCGTAGGGAGAAAGGCGTTTACGTATTTTTAGATGGTTTTACGAATTTCAAGATAGTTTTTATGGGTTTCGAGATGGTTTTTACATATTTTGAAATGTTTGTCTTGATTTACGTATTCCGTTGGGGGAACGAAGTTCCCAAACATGCACTTTATGATTCTTCAACGACAAAAGACATCTCTATATTAATGCCTCCGTCCTCATTATTAGACTTATATAACTAATTTATAATCATTAAAAAATAGTTAATTTAGATATTTATAAAAAATCTGGGTTAGTTTTTAAAAAATAGCATATTTAATTATTTAGATTGAAACCATCTATCAATTCAAATCCCTTTATATATGCATCTTTAGCTCAACTTAAAATTGTATGTATCGGTGACAAATCAATGTTTGAAAACTTACATTTGGTGTATAGAGTATTTGAAACAACATTGTCTCTCATCAAAGAATATATTTACATGTACTTGGCTAAAAAAATAATGATAATAATTTAAAAAAATTATAAATTTACGATATAAAGTGGATTAAAATCTTATATTAAATATCAAAATAAACCACTCAGCTAGTTAGGATATTGACATTAAGGACATGAATGCGTATATCAATAATCACCAATAATAATTCATAAATAATTTATAATCAAGTCAGTTTCAATATTTTTTTTAAAGCTAAAAAATAGCTGGACATGTACTGCCATGATTTATAATTAAAAAAATGAGTGAAAATATAGAGAGAACTAGTAGGTAAATTTAATTTAAAATTTTAATATAGTCTTTTTTTAATATGTTGATGCAAATTATAAATTATAAAAGCAGAAAAAAAAAAGAACAACATTTTTTAAATTTGGCAACAATCCACTCAACACCATTCTATATTTGAGAAGCAAACAAAAGAATATTGTTCCCAAGTGGGAGCTATGATTTATTATTGCAAGAATCTATGCCTATTTTTTTTGAGTGGGAAAGGGCATTTCACCCCCCGGTATCCCGGATCCTTGCGGACCCAAACTAATCCGGGGTCGTCCCGGAGTGCGCTGGGACTTCCCAGGGTTCGAGCCCAAGATCTGACGGGTACGCGGCGCCTTGCCTTCCCCTGGACAACCAGTCGGACCAGCCCCCTGGGCAGAATCTATGCCTATTTCAATGGCAAGCTTTTACCCTCTCTTTCAGTCTTGTCTCCATCAAGAAATAAGAAAATTTAAAACGTACAGAAATAAATAAAGGGTGAATAAAGTTTATTTCAATTTTGATTTCCATAATTTCAAATAGTTGGTTTCACTGTGTATACTTCATACAAAGATTGATCTAAATTTAACCAATGATTATATTTTTAATACTAAATCCTTGTGAAATTATAAAGATTAAACCTAACGGTTAGACTAAAAGCATATAGATTAATGTATAAAAGTAAGGGAAATTTGTAATTAAATCTTAAATAGGAAAATTAATGAATGAAAGGTCTTAAAGATTCACAAAATTACCATAAAGTTCTAAGAGTAGCTGTTGAGATTGTCATTAACAACTTTACTAACCTCCATTAACAACATCTACTCTTGAGACTTTATGGTAATTTTGCGAAACTTTTTAATTCTCTCATATTTAGGACTTGATTGTAAATTATTCTAAAATAATAAATTTTCCTAAAGTGTGTATATCGGCATGTCCTTTAGGCATGTGAAAAAAACACATAAAAATTTAAAATTGGAGAAAAAATGCTAAAAAATTCGGATGAGGTTTACCATCGGTGAACTGCGTTACTGATATTGATATCAAAAAATAAATATTAAATATAATTTAAGGGATGGTCCCACGTTATTTTTGGTTAACTTAAATAATGAATAAAGTGGCGGCGCGTGGAGTCAGTGTTGGAGCTGAGTGTGAACTTACGTGGCAAAAAGATCCCACATGTGGGGCCCAGGAAAACCCCAATGAGCAGTTTGTGTGCGGGGTGGGGGCGTGATTGTCACGTGATGTCCAAAGGAATTGAGGTGTGGCGTTAAGATTCTCGTGTGCGCCTTTTTCTTTTTCTTTTTTAATTTCTTCTTATTAATTTTAAGTGACAAATCATTTAAATTGCCTCGCCTACATAGGAAATGATTCCCCATTAGTGATTGTGTGTCCCTTATTATTGTAGTAGAGATATACTTTTATGTAAATCGAGGTAAATATGTGAAGGAGATTATTTCGTTTTACAAAAAAATACTGTTGAACATACTTTTAGGTATAAGTTAAGCGTTGCCAAATAAACACTGTATTTGTTTGGGAAGTGATTACCAATAATGTTACATTTAAATCGAGATAAAACTCATATCCTAATAAATATAAACATTTTAATCTTTTTTCCAAATAAATATGGGTATTACCTTTTTTTTTAAATTACTCATATCCTAAACAACTGAATTAACCACAAAATATCTCAAAAATTGATAAAATTACCATAAGATTTCAGGAATAGTTGTTGAGATTGTCATGAACAGCTTTACTAGCTTTCGTCAACAACCTTAGCAACTACTCCTGGGACATTATGCTAATTTTGTGAATCTTTAAGATCATTTTGTGGTTAATTCTGTTGCTTGGGGCCTCTGGATAATTTTCTCTTTTTTCCACCTCATAGTAATTTTTTCATAAATATACCATTCCTTTCTTTTGTAACATGGCTAGGTTTTAGCCTTTGTAATGGATGGGCTTTAGGATAATGCATTACTACTAATTTTTCTATTTTTATCATATTTAATGTTGAATTATAAGATCTGATTATCAAGATACAATTTCTTAAAACTTGATTATGAATTAATATTATTTTCCTATTTTTTTATTTTATACAATTTAAACACAAGTACAAATACAAACATGTCAACAACAAATTTAAATCTAAGGCCTCATCCAAATATAACAAGCAGCTATCATTAAGGCAATATGTTATTAATTTAGAGCACGTTTGGGAGTTATTCCCCAAACATAAGTTTTTTACAAAACCTAAGTTTTACTTCAAAATTTATGTTTTGTCTAAGTATTCACATTTTTTCATAACTTAGACTTTGTAACAAAAATATATATTTGAAACCTAGGTTTTGAAAAAGCTATTTTCTCTCATAATAAATTTTTTTTTCCTTTATTTCTTTCTCTTTCCTCTTTTCTTCTTTTTTCTCGAACTCCATTAAAGTTAATAATTTCTCAACATAATCACCTTTCAAAACCTAAGTTTTATCTCAGAATCCGTAAAAACTATTCTCCCAAAATCTATTCTCCAAAACCTAGATTTTTCCTCGAACTCTGTAAAAGTTATTCTTAAATAGACTTTCAAACAAACTCTTAAAGAATGAGCTTATGACCTATAAGTTGATGAATGGCAACATCTCAGCTTGTCTTTCTAACTCACTAAAGAAATGAGGCATTCCAAAAAAAAAAAACAAGAACAAAGGATGGTTATAGCTAATATGTTGGTGAAGAGGGAAAATTCAAAGGAGGCATAATAAAAAGAGTAATCCATTATATATAATGTTGAATAGAAGCATGATTCATCAGATTTTGGAATCAATTGATGTAGAAAGGTGATGCTTCTCACAAGAAGACAAGCAAATGTGTGGAAGGAAAAGAATTGAGTTAGATGAATGACATTATGTTCTCTTAATTAATTGGTATGTTTTGGATCCCCTCATAAAAATCATTTCTTTTTTCTTTCAAAATCTTGATTTTCAAAAAGATAAAAAGTCATTAGCAAGCACTCGGTTAGGAGCTCGTTTGAAAGTCGGTTTGGGAATAATTTTTACGGAGTTTGAGGCAAAACCTAAGTTTTGAAGAATGGATTTTAAGAGAATAGCTTTTACGGATTTCGAAACAAAACCTAGGTTTTAAAAGGTGATTTGTATTTGGGAAGTTATTAGCTTTATGGAGTTCGGGGTAAAAAAATAAATAGGAAAGAGGAAAGAGAAAGAAAAAAAATGGGAAAGAGAGAATTTATAATAAGAGAGAGTGTTGTTTAGAAAAATGTAAATTCTTAAACAAAATCTAGGTTTGCCACAAAAACTAGGTTTGTGATCGTGATTCCAAATGAGCCTTAGGATAGAAATAGAGAGAGAAAGTAAAGAGAGAATTTCTGTATGTATCTCCTTGTGTATGTGACTTTTCCATGAAACTGTTGAATCCACATCCTCGTACACACCCTCTAGATCATTCCTTTGATGTGTCAGTCCCTTACAATATAGTAAACTAGTATTCAAATCCTATTGAAAGGGGTACTCACATTTAATATTCGATAATACCTCGAACAATGATGCCTCCATTGAAAGAATACCTGTGTTTAGGAAAAAACAATTTAAACACACTTAGGGTCTTGAGGATCCTTAGAGATCTACAAATTAGTGGCCCGGTAATATGAAAGCTCTTAGAAGTTTCAGTTATAATTTTAAGCTGTCAAAGGTCTGCCTCTTTAAATTGAAAAAAAAAAAACAAGAAGAAGAAACAAGAGGATATTGGGGGAGCATCATTGAGAAGATTGAGAAAGGGTGGAGAGTGATGACCCACCACTCAAATGATAACATGATGGAGTATTGGAGTCTTTGAAGCATCCTTCTTTCTCATTCTCACATAAAGTTGCTTCCATTTAGTCTAACCTAAAGCCAATCAAATATTCCTTCTCCATTTTGCTACAATTCCACTAGTTTAGTAGCTTGTTTGGAGTAACATTTGTTAAAAGTATTTTCATTTCAACTGACTTTTTGAAAGTTGAAATTGAGGTAAAAGTCAATTGATATCATATAATTTATTTATAGATAAGCGTTTGTTAGAAAATAATGTTTAATAGAAAATTGTTTAGAGAACATATTTAAAAAAATATTTTCAAAAGTATAAATTGGAAGAAAAGTAAAAAGCTACAAAATCTTGAGTTCCAATATAGAAGGCCTTTTTTTTTTAGAACTCATTTGCTCCCAATCTCAAAACTGTGATTTTTCATTTTTCACTTGAATTGACTTGATCAAAACTCAGTTTTGGGATCCCAAATGAGATCTCAAACATGTACTAAATGCGTGTTTGGATCAACGATAGAAGTTACTTTATAAATGTGATTTACAATCTACAAGATAAGTATGCGAGAGAAGTTTTATCTTACTTACATGAACATGGTAAACATCATCAAAATAAATACATGAGAAAATTTTATCTTGTAAAGTGTAAAAGTGGGTTATTTTTTTAAGTGGAGGCAGGGCTTAAGGAATAAACACTTCTATATATCTCTATTTTGTCGTGGGGCTGATGTGATTAACTGAATCAAACGTGGGCCGCAAGAAAAAAGCATCTGGTAAAGGGATTATTAAAAGGAGGGATGAATTGAAGTTTAACTTAGTTCTGCTTCTTGCATTTACGTTCCTGTCATTTTCAGCTGCTTCTTTCTTTTCTTTTCCCTCTCTTGTTATCATACTACCATTAGCTATTTAGCTTTTAACTGGTGTGCCTACAAGTGAACTCCACGTCAGGCTAAACCATTGATTGAAAATGCCTTTAACAACAAGGAGTGAAAGTTGGTCAAAAAAAAAAAAAAACAACAAGGAGTGAAAAACGGACGCACTAGTCGGGTTAGATTGTAAACCGATGACCCACGTGTCTACCCGGTTCAAGTGAGTAGCAAAAGTAGGGAATTCAGACCAGGGTGACTAGTGGTGAACCAACACAAGCTCGTTTGGAAATATGGTATATAAGTACTTTTATGTAAGTCAAAATATGTGAATGATATTATCTCATTTTACGGAAAAATATTGTTAAACGTTCGTTTAGGCCTTCCAAACGCTAAGTCAGGCAGGCTCAATAACTCAAAGCAATGGGAAATGATTACAAGTTAGATGAGTCTCTGTTTTTTTTAGGAAAATTACACATAGGTTTCAAGCAAGAGAATTAACCATAAAATGGTCCCAAAGATTCAAAAAAATTGACATGAGGTTCCAGGAGTAACTGTTGAAGTTGTTAATGAAGGCTGCTCAAGTTGTTAATGACAACCTCAACAGCTACTCCTGAACCTCATGGTAATTTTTTGAATCTTTAGGACCGTTTTGTAGTTAATTCTGTTACTTGGGACTTCTGAGTAATTCTCCTTTCTCTCTAAAAAGAAGTTATCAAGTGCTTTGCTTATGTTTTATTTTTAAAAAAGAAATCATTGTTCGCCTTCCTTCCTTCTCTGATTTTCTAAAATGATGGGGCCATGTGTCACCAAAAAAAAAAAAAATGATGGGGCCATTGATTATTAGTTTTAGTGATTAAAAGTTTGTAAAGGCGATTTTGATGCTTTACTATTCAATTTAGATGGTCCAACTGTTTACAAAAAAAAACTTTATATAGTTTTTCAATGATATACTTGAGAACTTAAATAATATTTTTTTTATTAACCGGTTCAATGATGTCTAGTCGAGTTTTAATGCCTTGTATTGTATAACACTACCCTATATATAAAAAGAGAGATGCTAGTCCATATTCTGTGGGGTCCGTTTTATAAATTATGAGTACTACAATTAAAAATGTGTCAATATTTAATTTTTTTTCATTTTTACTCCTTTAAGGTGAAGTTTAGACTTATCTCATCATTTAATGCATTTTTTATTTTTAACTCTTAATTAATTATATGTATTTCTCATATCTTCTTTCACTCATTTTTTTTCTTTTACTTTTTTCATTTAATCTCTCTCTTACCTTCATAAATAAGAATATTTTAGAAAAATAAACTGCTTTTATTATCTCCTACCTCCATAAATAAGAATTCAGTTACTTCTACCTCGTATTTTGAAACCAAGGAGTCTATTTATTCTCTTCTTTATCCCACTCTCTCTCGTTACATTTCTCTCATACACACTCTTTAAAACTTTTTTTAATTTATTTTCTCTCTCCCCCTCTTTATAAATAAGGACATATTTTAAAAACTATTGATATATTTCTTGCATATTTATCTTAATCCAAATAATTTGGTTATTTATAACTTATAAAAGACCCAATAGAGTATTTTGTACTTGTCTTAAATATAAAATTCAATTTAATTTACCTCTCACTTTTGTTATTCTTTTCAAACTTCCTCTAACGATTACACATGTGCCATATGAAAAGAAAATGTCATTTTGAAAAAGAAATGCACATTTTTTCACAAATGAATTATTTATTTTCTTAATTCATTTAAATCAGTGACTTAAATCCTACATTTAACATTAGAGGGAATATAATTTCTTGGCTTATCCTCTCACACGCATCACTTTACAATGATAAAAAAACAAATGTTAAAGAAAAACCAACTAATTGTGACAAAATTGCGAGATAGTATAGAAAGCATGTACCCAAAGTTGCATTAAACATTCAGCAATCAGAGCCTAAGTAGCAAGTTTTCCAGTGGTCGAACTGCTAAATTGCATTAGTACAGATCGCACAACAGAAGAATGCTTCACAATTATCCACTTTCTGTCTAAAATCTAAATGATTAATATGGGTGGATCATACAATTCTCAGTCAAACGCCATTTTGAGAAAGACCAAATATACATATTCCAAATCAGCCTTTCAGCACCACAAAAACTAAAACATCACTGCAGTAACAAAAGAGTAAACAATTAAACAAAGAAGCTTTCCACTAACATTGGCTGAAGGACGCACAAGCCTTGGAAAATCGTCAACGAGGTTACATACTATGCCCCATCAGCTAGGGTCCTCTTTGAGGTACTGATGTATAGAACTGCATCACAAAGACACAAACCAAACCAGAAAATCTAGTTAGTGGTGCAATCACATATTCATTATGAAGGAATGAGACCATCTTTTAGACATTACCGTTATTTCCTCTAATGAATGCATCACCATATTTGTTCTTCAATTGTCCATTGACATACTCTTCTGTTTGTTCCATGGCAATATTCATGTAGCCATCTAGACAAGCCAGAATACCTACAACATAATCGAATATTGTCAAGCCATTATTTAACAATTGCAAAGCAGTTATACACAAAAACACAAATGCCATGCCAATGTTTTATTTTCTTTGGGATCAACACTAAGTAAGAAGTCCACCTAATACAGACAATAATAATAGACCGTCTTGCTTATCTATTCTCACACACTTCTCCCTGGTATAAGAATTGAAACCCACCTTCTGCGAGGGAAAGCCACTCCTTGGCTACTTTGAAGCGCAACATAACAAAACATGCTATATAACAGATTAAGCATCGGCAATAAAGCCACAAACAAAGTCAACACTGCAAAGCCGTCAAGAACTTGAACGAACAATTCATTACATAAGCAATAAACTGATCTCTTATTTTCCGTACTCCACAACCAAATTCCTTTTCTGTCAGATGCCAAGGATATACTTTGTACAAAAGGTATATTATGAAGCCATAAACTAGCACACATTTTTCAACTATTTCCTTCATAGATGGAGATTACCACCTCTGCAAGTTATTAGATCAACATGTTTCTATCTATAGTGAAAATGCTATTTGGAGAGAAAAAGTAATGATTTTGATACTGCTCTTTGCAATCTCCATTTCACACTTTGAAAGTTCACTATACTTCACAAGAGCATCAACCATGCCATTTTGACATTTGACATGTTCATGCCCAAAACTTCATTTGGTGCTTTACAATTTTTTTTTGTCTCATATTCTTCAATGTAGCACCAGTATGGAATCTTGTTCCCGGAGAATTTACTATTTCATCATTGTCCACATCAAAGTGCAAAGTTATTTTATTATTGGATATTAAAAGATCAATGTCTTCTATTAAATCAAAATCAACCCAATTGGATGGGGTTCTTCTTTGCCTCATCTCCAATGAAATTTTTATATCCTCATCAGTTGTCCTATCTCGTCCTTATAGTGTTAGTATCTCATAATATGATGTTGGCCTTTTCTTCTAATAGAACTTTGAGCTTTACCTTAGCAAAAGAGAGTAAAATTTATCTAGTATAAATTGAAGAAACAAACATGCCATTAATAGTGTCTATAAACCTCGACTACCTGGTTATATCCATGAATTTGCATTTAAATCTCATCCAAACTTTAAATAAGTCATTCTTAAACAAACTGTAACAAGAGTTATACTTGTTTTTCAGCTTCCTTGTGTGATCCATATTTTCTTTTACCAAGAACCCTCCCTCATCTCCAACAAAATTTTGTCTAGTTCATACATAGATCCGTGCATTAGGAAAAAAAATGGGTTTTGTTCCTTAGATATCAAATTACATGAACTTGTGCTTTTTTCATCTTCTTCTTCTTCTTGTTTTTTTGGGGGGGGGGGTGTTTATATACTTAGCGCACTTTTTTGAATTTATCTGAGATGGAGTTAGTGACAGGTCTTCTTGTTGAACCAAAAGTACAGGATAAATTGATTAAACTAATCTAGCACTCAAGGTTTATATGCACTGTCAATAGCACTACTGTTTATCCCTTCAAGTAACTTACTACGAATTCACATTCTTTTGCAGAAAATTCCAAAGACACTCTTTGCAGGAACAAGCTAATACTTTATTGCTAAAAAAATGCTAAAACCATACAACCAAGATCATGCAACGAGCGGGTATCCTACAAGGTAAAAATAAAAGATACTACTAAAAGAAGCTTATCTAAAAGGGCCGATTTTAATCGTACAGAAGATGTTAACACCTAATACCCAAAAATGAGGCAACTTAACATAATTTTGATGTAAACGATGATGAAAAGGGGAAAAAATCTCCAGGAGCAGGATTTCAAGCTGTTTCTCAAGGTGAAACGGCATCAAAAAACAAGGGAAAGAATTTTTTTTTTTTTAAAAAAAAAAGTGAAGCAGCAAATGAAGACTAGGCATGGAGAAGTTAGCTGAGTTATTAGATGATATGGCCGAAGTTCTTATAAAGTGCAATTAAGCTTTTTCAACATATAGCGAGACAATGGTCGAAGTCCCAAAATAGTCTTATGTTGGGTAATGCAGTTCGATCAGTTTACAATAATTTCGGCTGAACGTAATCGTATTGACTAAAGCTCATGCATATATTGCAGAATATTGATGCTCCAAGACGACCCCAAAGGGGCATACTTAGTTAGAAGCTACTGGGGCCAGAATTACCTCGATAATCCACGCCAGAATTCAACTTTACAACAACAGGACGACCACGAATGGATTTCAAGAAATCTGCAGGGGTCTTGGTAGTGGTTGATCCTTTCTCAACTCCGCTCATTTTATCTGAAACTCAAATTCTTCGTATCTTAAAAAAAAAAAAAGACAACAAAAAACACTGATAAAACTCCACCGCATCTAGACTTGAAAGAGCATTGGAGTTTTCTAACAAAAACATAACATAACGTATAAAACAATCAGTAACCAATAATCTCAATACCTCTTTAAACAATTTTTAATGCCACCGGAGAGCTGGCCACTGCAAGCACCAGAGAAGCGCGCAACGCCGAGGGAGGAAGAAGACGGCGCGAAGAGGTCAGAAGCCGCGCGGTGAGGTTTTGAACGAAAAGCCCTAACGCTTCCCTTTCGACAGATAATTTCCAATTTTTCAAAATGTAATGAAATTCATGTATGATAAAATTGGCATTTCCTTCCCAACTAGAAAAAATAATTTATTAAATATAATCTAAAAGTACGTGTTATTTTTTCAGTATTCATTATATTTTTCTAAACTTAATTCTTAAATTTTTTAAATAAAATTTAGTGAAAATGCTTTTTTAAAAAATTTACTACAAAAATCTAAGGGAGAGATTCAATGGCCGAAACGTCCAATAACAATTAAGGAGAAAAAAATAACAATAGATTTATACAATTCACTTTCTTTTTAATAATTAAATCTTTTTTACAATCAGCAAAAGGTTGATCTGATTGCTAAGGAATTGCTTTAACTCACAAGATCATGAGTTCAAATCATATTTTCAATGTGAGGATATTGTTTGTGAACAATACGTAAATACTCTTTGAATATAGAGTTATGCCTGATGAGCCGTAAAACCTAATTCACTTAAGATTTTGTTAAAAAAATCTATTCTTTAAGGCCTCATAATAATTATGCCGTTCTTTTACTCTAGAATTAACAAATATTGTATTAATTACTATATGGATAACCACATAAATTCCCGGGCATACGATTATAGTTGGAGGCCAACCTTTGTATAAACGCTACAAAATCGCATTCATGCAAATTAATACAAAATTTATCTCACATATTTATCTCGTAAATGGTAAATGACATTGAAAAAGTATCTTCTACGGTCAATTCAAATAAGCTCGTTGTCAAACTTGTTAGTTGACTTAAAGTTAAATTATTCTTAAATTTGCATACTATAAGAAAAATGTCATCCATCACGAAATGGATATTTTCCATCAAAAATTTTCATTTAACGACAGAAAATGTTAGCGACCCTCGTTTTAATAACGGGAAATAGTTATTTAGAGACGGAAGGGAGACAATTTGGTTGAACTTGGGAGTTGCTTAGTCAAACTTGATAAACTTGCTGATTTTTTTAACAACTTAAGTGAGTCAAACATGTATTAAGTAAAAGTCGGTTTACATAACACTTAACCGAATCAAAATTAAGTGAATAACTAGTTTTTTTTTCACTGGCTTCACAAGTACAACTAGTATAATCAAAATGATTAATTTTTCCTAAAACAATATTAAAAGAAAATCACCTGCTAAATACTTAATAATATTTGAATTTAAATTAGTCCAAGAGGTACCAAAACGATGCTATTACATTGTAATTCTGTAAGACACTCCAAATAAAAAAAATAGTTTACAAGAGCATCAAATGCTATATGTATAAGATCAACATTGTTTGTTTTTATTGAATGGTTGTGCATGTAATTAATTACATAAAAATAAATAAAAGAGTTAATAATATATCTGAAATTCTCTTTATTCATAATCTCTTGTAGTCTTGTCCATCCAAAGCACACACCGAAGACACTGACCTGCTTGTAGCAAATCAAAAGCTTTATTTATATCCTCAAGTTCCATTTCATGCGTGACGAAATCATCCAGCTGCAGTTCCTGTTAAATTATTGTGGGAGCAAGCTTAATACATAAGAATAACTCCAAAAAAAAAATTGAGAAAATTTCTTAAAAAATATCCAATTTGCAAAAATTATTATCCACAGGCACCAAAAATCCCAGGTTTATAAGCTAGTTTGGAAGATCCCTCATTATAAAAATGTGTTGCCTAAATAATGTAGGCTTGTGCTTTTGAGTCGGTTTAACTCATTTTCGGCATACGTAACTCTTCTTTAGTTGTCACATAGTTGAAGATATATTCACTACCAGAAAAATGCCATTTAGCGATGGATTTTCATCGCTAAAACGAGGATCGCTAATATTTTCCGTCGCTAAATGAAAATTTTCTGATGGAAAATAGCCCTTTAACGATGGATTTTTCCGTCGCTAAATGACATTTTTCTGGTAGTGGTAATATATTATTGAAAAAGATGTACACCTTCTAATAATAGGTTGCACCTAAATCCTTAAACAATTTTAAGTTACTTTTGTGGGGAATTTTGCGACGAGATTTTTTTTAACAATTTTGACAAAAACTTTATGTGTATTGTTTCACTCATGAAAACTTTCCATTGTCGAGCGTACATAAAGAATACTTTAATGATACTATCATCCAGTATTCAGTGTTTTTTCTAAATCATATTATTAGGTATATGAACAACTGATCGATCCATTTTGAGGTTCCTGATTGTCCCTCCCAATATAAATGTCTTCTTTAGAATTCAAACTCAACCTAAAGGGGTTTAACCAGCCTTATTCTGCTAGATCAAGATCGTATTTATCGATAGATTTACATCTTAACCATTTTTTAAGAAAAAAATAGATCCAACTTGTCAACATTTATAATTTTAATGTTTTGTATTTGTTTTAACGAAACTAACAGATCCGTTTTGAGGTTCCTGATTGTCCTCTCAATACAAATGTCTCCTTTGTAATTCAAACTCAAAACCTATAAGGATTTAATCGGCCTTATATTGCTAGATCAAGATCGTATTTATCGATAGATTTACATTTTACCAATTTTTTTAAAAAATTAAATCCAGCCCGTCAACATTTATAATTTCAATGTTTTGTATTCCTGTTAAACGAAACTAAAGGTGTCATTGCATGGATACTTTGTAAAACTAGAAGATTAAACGAATCTTATAATATGAATTTAGAGATGAAGCATATAAGTAATATGGAATGTGTAAACAATAAAGAGATGATGGACCTTATTGATGTAACGGTTGAGGAGGATGGGGATATGAGACTTTGGTTTGAGTCCTCCAAATAGAGATCCCATGAGGCTTTTCCCACTCGTAAGAACTTCTGATGAGCTAAGGCTCAATTGGGACCCTGCCTTGTCAACTCCAACCACTATTGTTTTCCCCCAACCCTACACAATACATAACATATTCATATATATATATATATGCAATAGCTCTGTTTGGTAAGCCCGTTGGCACAACGGGTACGCTTACCGAGACACTTCTCCTCTCACATAAACTACCTCAGAATCTGTGTTCATTTTCCCAACGGGCTATCCAAACAGAGCTATTGTTTTCATCATCAATCAAACTTCTACTATTGTTTTCATCTTTAAAACTTGGAGTTAGATGGAGAAGAAGAGAGAAAGAGAAAGACCTTACGGCAAGAAGCATAGGCTTCATGCACCACAGAAGCCATCCCAACACATTCAAAGCAATAATCAGCTCCTCCATTAGTCATCTCTTTAATCACCTTTTCCACAAAACCACAATAAAGTATATATATAGTTATCTCACTAATTAAACTCATTCTCATGATTTTTACAAACAAAAAAACCATTTTAAAATTGAATAATATAGGGTTAATTTATCTTTTTCAAATTGGTTTATGCCCTTTGAACAATGAGTTATAGTCCCTCAATGGGCAAAATGGTCAAATATTTTATTAAATTATAAAAACCAATGTTTTGAACTCGACGAAATTTAAATGATTAAAACTTATGATTTGAAATTTGAAGGATCAAAACCTAATTGAGATCAACTTGGGAGATTAAATATTGTATTAATAACCCTTGAATTTAAAAAAAAATTAAGAAACAAGTTTTTGCTTATATTTATAATTATATATGTTGAATCTTTTCTTTATTTTATGGCATGAAATGGACCTACCTGGCTAACAGGTTTGTCCCCACATTCTCCAGGATTAACAAAGTCTGTCACTCCAAACTTCTTTCCTGAGAGGAAAAAGAGAAGAGACGTAATAATCATGAGATTTAATTTTAATTTGTTTCAGGGCAAAAAAAATAAAGAAAAGATTATCTCTCTTTTAATTTATCTCTCAATAAATTAAATAATAGGGCTAATTAATTCAATTTATCTCTCATAGAGGACTTAAAACAATTTTAACACCCCAATTGGTATAATATTTCTTTCTTTTTGTTAACATTTATATCTCAATATTTTAAATTCTTAAAAACAATTCAATTCCATCAATACATCACAATGTTCACTAAATCTTAATAACATCTCAAAAAATAAAATACAAAATCATTTCTTAATAAATCCCCATCCCAAGTTCACATTTTTTTAAGATTCAAATATAAAATAGAAAATGATTTCATATTTTTTAAAGTTGTTGAAATTATAGACTCTTAGTGAATAGTGAACTATGATTGGATCCTACTATATATTAGAGTTGTAATTTATGAATTGTACAAGTGGTTAATTAATTAATTGATTACCCGTTTCAAATTTTTGTGGGTTCAAGTCCACCCCAATAATCTTGGCAGCTCCACAAAGCCTAGCTCCCTCTGCAACCTATCAAAGTGAAAACCAAATCCATTTCAATGAAAGCAATTCAAACATTCTAATTTCAATATTATCTTTTTATATATTAAAAAGGAACATTTTGCCTTCGTTGAAGAAAATGTGATATATCCTTTTAAATTCCATAATCAAAGTTTTGAAAATAACACTACCACCTCCTTGACTTTAAACCGAAAAAATAAATTTAAAATTAAATTATTCAAATGCACACACTGCACAGAAAAAAAATTATTGCTCTAGTCAATTTTAGAATGTTGATGAGATCTAAATTTTAGTTAGAAAGTTGAGCAAGACTTTAGGGAACCCCCATAATTACTTCTAGAAGCACTTTCATGTAAATTTAGATAAAACACATATAACATACGTATCTCGACTTCTATAAAATCACTTTTCCAAAGCTAATACGAGGTAAGTATGCTATATGAGTTTTATCTCGACTTGCATAAAAGTACTTTTTTAGTTGATTAGGTGTTTGACAAAAAGAAAAGATGATTCAGCTTTGACATTTCTCTTGCTCAAAAGTCATAGGTCAAAAGTCATATAAAACACAAATTGTAAGGCCCTGTTTATATTAACGTTGGAGAAATACGATCACGCAAGTCGAGACAAAACCTCTTCTCATATATACTTACCTCATAAATCGTAAATTACGTTAAAAAAGATTACGTTGGAAAAGAAACTTCTACCGCTAATCAAACCAGTACTTAGCCATAGATTAACTTTTTGAAGGAAGAAAGTGAGTTTCAAGAGGGTCAAAGTCATACCAAACAAACAAACAATAAATGTTTTGACTTTTGAGGATGATACATACCGCTAATCCAATGGCACCCAGCCCAAATATAGCAACCGTAGAACCGGCCTCCACTTCTGCGGTCTTCCAAGCAGCACCTACCCCTAAAATGGTAGTAGTTGCACCAAACAAAATAAAATCAGAATTAGCCTCAGCCGCCAAGTTATACACAAACCAACACATGACCATCTGTTTGGGTTTAGATCTATTTAAATGCTTCAATATGTAAACACACTTGGCTTATTTTATAATTCAAGATACATTTATATCTGTATCTTATACATAAATTTGGGAGATTTAGTCTCAGGTCCGAAATAAGCAAAATATTTAAGGAATTGTCATATGGATGAAAATATTTAATGAGAGGTCACATTGATAACATAAGGTGTTGTCAATACAGCGCATGCTGTTGTCAATACAAGGACCTCATGTTGTCAATGGGGACCTCTCATTAAATATTTTCATCCATTGGACCATTTCTTAAATATTTTGCTTATTTGGGACTCACACTAAATTTCCCTATAAATTTATATCATATTCTTTATTATTTTATCTTGAATAATTTAAATTGATATATTTAATTTTGGAATTTTTTCGGGCTTTTTAAATTCAGCCCATTTTTTAGAATACAGACTTCAGACCAGTTTTTTTACAGGTCGGGCACATGTCTCATAAAAGCATGAAGCGGATCACATGCTAGGATCATGCAAAACAAGTCAGGTCTGTTAAAGGTGAAGTATGTCCTATTTTTACGTTTAATCTCGCTTGTAATCTCATGCTATTAGCAGAAAAGAAAAGTAGGAAGAGAGATAAAGGAATGAAACAGAGAGAGAGAGGGGGGGTTAGAGAAGTTAATTACCAGTAGAAACACCACAACTTAGGAGGCAAGCCCTATTGGGAGGAACAGATTGATTATCAATCTTAGTCAAATTGGCAACATCAACCACAGTGTATTGGCTGAAGCTGGACACAAACAAGAAATGGTGAATGGTTTGGCCTTTGAGGTCAGTGAATCTGCTACTTTCATGCCTAGCCATGAAACCAGACACTCTGAAGGGCAACTTTGAACAGAGGTTGCTCTTCTCTGACTTGCAATCCACACAGTCCAAGCATTGTGCCATGAACACTGGAATCACCACATCTCCTTTCTTAACTTCACTCACATCTTCTCCCACACTTTCCACAACCCTATCAAAATATACCGGGTCGGCCTCGTTAACGGAAAATGCTGGCTCAATGAATTTAGAACAACGTGATGATCCGGCGGCTTCTAGATGATAACATGTTATTAATTCTTGATTTAAAATATGTGAATTAAAAGTATTTATAATAAAGCTTGATTAAAGGTGGTGTGAAACATGATTATTTCCTATGGCTGAGTTTTCTGACATGGTTATACATGATTTACTCTTAAAATTTCACAAAAATAATAATTTATATTGTGTTGTTTATTTTTTTATGATGACCTTTTTAATTATGATCGATATTGGATCTAGTATAAAAGTTAATAATAATAGCTCTAATCGTTAGAAATAATGATAATTTTTGAAATGCTTTGATATAAAATTTTAAGATTAAATGATAATTTTCTTAACAATAAAAAGTATTAAATTAAGATGCATATAAATTGTTGGTAAAATTTAAGATTTAATTTTAATTTTTTTAATTCATATCTTTTAAATTAAAAATTAATCTATCAGCATTAAATGCTGAGCCATCAACTTAAAATAATTGAATTGGCATTTTCCATCAGTGAAATTAACAGAAACTGAAATTTAAAAAGTAAACTTTAGCAGATTTTAGCTAGACGTCTACATACACAACCACTTTGGTCGATAATCAATGAAGGAATTCAAAAGCTTACCCCACAGCCTCATGGCCCAGGATTCTTGGAAAAATCCCAGGAGGATCCTTCAATTCAACACACAGAAATTAAAATCTCAGAAACACAAAGTAATAACAATAACAACTCAAAGTTGAATCAGATGAAAGGGAAGAACAAAACAGCAGCAAATTAATGTATTGTGTCGAGAGAGAGAGAGAGAGAGAGAGACCTTCATCTTCCAAAACGTGAGGTCACTGTGACAGAGAGACGTGCAGATGATCCGAATCCGAGCTTCACCGGGCATCGGCGGCGCTACGATGATATCCTCAATCACTAAAGCCTCGCCGGGATTCCAACAGACGGCGGCTGGAGACATCATCGAAGACGGCGGAAGCAATAAGGATTTCATGAGCAAGAAACCATATATATATATATATATAACTGTATTTCATTTGAATATGGAAAAATTCCCAAATGGATCGACGATGACCTACTTTTGCACTGAATAGGCTTTCCTTCAGTGTTGGTTAAGTGAGCTTCCATGGCGATTCAGAATAACACAATGGTTGAAAGTTGGGAGTTGACCAAGGAAAGGCCTGTTCTCGATGATATTGATGGCAATGGCCGATTCTTATAGAACATGTCCATATATGGTTTATAAAATTAACACGGCCAACAATAGATGATGTCTATACATGGATTAACACGGCCCACAATAAATTTTATATAATATAGATTTATGAAACTTATTTCTATAAACTAAACGTTTTCTCTTTTAAATTTACACAGATTTTTTTTTTGCACATGTATTGTTTAACGGGAGACAATATAGTTTAATACACTGTCAGTGTTGACAATAAATATGGCCACCCTTTTCAACTAGCTGAATTCAAATATTAAGTCACTAAATTACAAGAAATTAGCTTCTTCACCTACATTTAATCCACATTCGTTTATTTGTGTCAAGTTTTAATTAGCTTAACGCCAAAGTTTTTAATTTGTATTTTTATTCTGTCGGGGTTAATAATATTAGTTTCATTATATGACCAACGTTATTAAAGGATTGAAAGTATACTTTATAATTTAAATGGATTAAAATGAAATTTGAAATGACTTTATAGAACTAAACCTCATACTTTATCCGATGGTGTATGTATATATGTAAATGATAATAATAATTTATCATTAGAACTAGTTTTTAACAACTCACAGCTAAACCAATGTTTTAGCTCAAGAATATACTTTTTAGCATTAAGAGGGAAGTTTGGATCTTTTTTTATCAAAACCAAGATTTTGCTTTATATAATTGATTATAAATTCAATTCAAATATGCACTAATTTTAAGAGTCAAATTTATGACTTTCATAAAAAAAAAATATAAAGACATTTCTCTACATATCAAAATAAATTATGAAATACGTGTTAAATTTACGACTATCTTTTAACCCACCAAACACTTTATATTCATGTAAAAATAAATTATGAAATAAAAAAGGTTAATGCTAATAATTACAACTTATGAGATAACAATGATTAAAAAAATTTACCAAAAAGACAATGATTTTAAAATCATGATTAATTATGAGAGGAATCCAAACAACCCCTCCGCCAAACAGACTAGAGGGCGACATGCCACCATCCAACAATTTTTTAGGGCCAGCAAGCCATCCATTGATTAATATAATAGACAAGAGAAGATGGACAAATCATTTACGTATATGTATGTGTAAAATATAAAATTAATATTTTTTTGTTGTCTTTATTCCAAGGGAAAATGACAAAAAAAAAAAAAGAACACGTGAATTTCGAAATTTTCGGAAGGCCATGTGGATTTAACTAAGGACACATTGGGGAGAGTGTATCAATTTGAAATATTGAAATGTCAGTGATTTTGTTGTCTTTATGCCAACCCATTGCGCACGTTGTTTTTCAAATGCATGCATTTTTAAAAAAAAACTTTAAATTTTTTAAATAAATAATGTTATCTAAAGATGATTTATTGCATAAAAAATTTATTTAAAATTGAATTATGTTACGCTTATTTATAATTATGGAAATGCTTTTACTTAAAAGTATTTCTTGAAGTAATAAAAAAATAATTTCTCTTATTTGATTTTTATTAAAACTTAAATGCCTTTTATTTTAAGATTTTTTTAAAAGTGTTTCTACAATAGAGAGTGACTAGCTAGCCTCTCGTAGCCTCTAAGTGTGTTTGAGTACATTTTTTATACTTTAATTTTGATCCAATATATGGTTTCAAATTATCGCAGCCAAACACCCCTATAAAAAAATCTTTATTTAATTTAGCTGAAATATCAAAATTTTTAATTAAAGCCTACACTTTTATCAAAATTCTAATTAGGCCTAATGCCTCTTTAGAAACTTTAAGCTCATCTAGAAGTCCGTTCAAGGATATCTTTTATGGAGTTCGAGACAAAACTTAGCTTTGGAGAATAATTTTTACAGATTTTGAAATAAACCCTAAATTTTGAAATATGATTGTATTTGAAAAGTTATTGACTTTTGCGGAGGTCAAGGCAAAAGGTAAGTAAGATCGAGGAAAAGGGAAAGAAAGAAAAAATAAAAGAAAAATTTATTATGAGATAGTGTGATTTAACAAGAAAATAGCTTTTTCTCAAACCGATGTTTTCTAAAATCATTGAATTGGCATTTCCATCAGTGAACGTAACAGAAACTGAAATTTTAAAAGTAAACTCTAGCAGATTTTAGCTACACGTCTACATACACAACCACTTTGGTCGATAATCAATGAAGGAATTCAAAAGCTTACCCCACAGCCTCATGGCCCAGGATTCTTGGAAAAATCCCAGGAGGATCCTTCAATTCAACACACAGAAATTAAAATCTCAGAAACTCAAAGTAATAACAATAACAACTCAAAGTTGAATCAGATGAAAGGGAAGAACAAAACAGCAGCAAATTAATGTATTG
>JANTPZ010138572.1:0-23280 GCA_025593235.1 Vachellia pachyceras
CGTACAAATTCTTCAACTGATTCCTCACAACCCTGTCATCTTCGTCAATATTATGACATATATGAGAAACTCAATTTAAAACTCGTGTCTTTTATCCTTATGGAAATGTATTTGACACGATATGATTAGACAAAGAAGGGGTTCAAGAGGACAAACTAGTGGAGATAGTGAGCTTACAACACAATCATAACTGTACAAGATAGTGAAAATCACAAGTCAGCATAGTAACCTCCAGACAGAATTAGCTCCACATGAATGTTATGTTAACACTTCAACCCCAAACTTCATATTTTACAATACTAACAAGTCAAAACCAGAAATTTTGGTCTTCTCAACAAATAGTATATTTATTTTTATCTCCAACACAATGCAAGCTTAAGGGCACATGTATCTTATCAAAGTATCGAGCACAGCAATTAAAGATTAGTGAGCTCTGAAATTGACCATCCATTTTAAATATTCACAAAACCCATATGGAATTTCCATATCAATTTCAGGCATATATATACAACTTTATTATGATGATATAATATGTAAAGCATCATAGTGAGCGTTAGATGAGGAGACAAGACAGGGAGAACATATTTTACTTAGAATAATCTCAATAAAATCATGAATGTAAAAGGTGTGTCATAATTTCGTCACCATAACCTGGTCTTTCCCACATCTATCAGTTGTTTCCTGCTTATTAAGACCCTGTAGCTCTCCATACCTGAAAGGGCAAGTAATGTCAAACTCAATCACATATAACATTCATGAGATTACATACTAGGATTGCAAAATTGAGAACTGGAAAAGTGATTGCTACGTTCTCTCATTTTAGAACTGCAGCAGTCCCTGACCACTTATAATTTGACCATGACTATGTGTAGTGCTACTAAGTATGCCAAATTTTTGCACTTATACCACTCTCATATGTTCCTTGGTTTAGTAAAAATGATTATTCTCCTATGGTCAGATAAGTTCATTCAAGCCAATTTTTTGCTAGAAAATATCAATAGTCATGGTAAAAACCTAACATTTGACAATTATATCAATAGGAAAAACTAACCAAAGTAAGGTAAAGGGGCCAGTACCAAAGCACATATGAAAGGGGGACTCCAACTAAAGCATAAATTACTGCAAGGAAAAAAATTTTAACGCCTGCAAATTTAAACTTGAAACATTAGATCCAAATCACATCACAAACCCGAGACCTAGCAGCATCAAACATAAAAGCACCAATTATGGATATAATAAGCATACCACTGCCTCTAATCCAACAGATCATCACATCAACTACATTAAAAACCAGAAACAGAATAATCCATGCAATTATTTACAAAAAAAGAAAAGAATAATAGAAATCAGAATTAAATTCTCAAATAAAAATTGTACAGGAAAGTTCCATAACTTAACAGAGATTTTATAGAATTCAAACTCATAAAAAACCAGAGACAATCCACCAGATAATTGAACTTAATGAAATAGTTAAACAGATTTTGGAAGAGTCTCCCCTTAAAATCAAACATTCCAAAATTTCAATACAAAGAAAGAACACAAAAACCAACAATAACATATGACAATTATAATAGGGTTAAGGTTCAAAATTATCCTTTATCTTTTGTAAAAAGAGATGTTAGCACTATAAACAAAAAATGGGTAAACAAATGCCCTCAATCATTCAAAAATGACCATAAAATTCCATGGTCGTTAATTTTGTCAGGATCACAAAATTAATTTATCTTGGTTACAATTTCTTCATCCCACACACGCACAAACTTTTTTTTTGCTAACAATTTTCTAAATCACTTGAGAAGATAGATTGGAGGACCATAGCTCAATCGCTTTGAAACGGATCGTGGCAGTCACCATGAGCATATTCGTCTACATTGTTGACACTATAATATCCTCAGTTTCTATAACCAGCATAAAGGCCACATAAAGTTTTAGGGTCTAAAGAGTGAAAAGAAATGGAAGGAAGTACAGTAATGCCATTTTGCAAATTTAGAAAATGTAAGGGCAAAATAGCCATTTTTGAAAAAGTTAAGGACATAATAGTCATTTTAGGAAAAGATGACAAAAATATCAAAAAATTACCGAGGTCCAAAAATGTAGAGAAAATTCAATGATTATGTATTGAAGTCTAGTTAAAGCTAGAATGACTAAAATAACCCTTGCGAGAATTTTTAAGGTTATTTTTAGTCAAATATTATTATTTAAAATTCTTAGAGATCACAAAAATGCATTTAAAGGGTGGAAAATAGCTTATGAAATGCTCTATTTTACAAAATTAATTTCACCCTAAAGTCAGTAACAGTTTAATGAATTGGAAAATAGAAGGGTTGAATCCCAGAATTAAGGTTTTAGGGAGAAAATTAATTTAGAGCATGTTTGAAGGCTATTGAGAAAAGTTATGGAGTGATCAGCTAAATTTTGAGAATTTTTAGTAACACTAAACTGGTCAATTGAACAAAAAAATCCTGAAAAGTATTTTCGGCAGAGAACAATATGATAAAGTAAGTCTGTTTTTGAAAAAGGAGAATGAGGGGAGCTGAAGGCAGCTACTTGTCTTCCTCTCATGCAAAGATGAAAAATAATAAAATATATTTAGAAAAAGCAGTAGCTTTATCAATAGAAAATGGCTCGTTAGTAAAATGGGACCCACAACTCATTTAATCACTTGGACATATTTTACTAAGTCCCAAGCACTACCATTTTTGCCTCCATTTCATGCAAACTAGAGAAGAGAGAGATAAGGGGTGGAGAAGAGAGCAAGCAAGGAGAAGAGGATTTTAAACTTGAATCAAAGGTAAGTTAATGTTTTAGTTTGATTTCTTCCTATAGAACTCATTTAGGACCTCTACTCTACCATTTAATCATTATAGAATTCTTGATGAATGGTTAAGTGAGCTGTTTTGATGATGAGGGTTGTAAGAGAAAGTAAGAATCTTAAATAATAGGAGCCAAAAATAAACTATATGCATGTTTTAGTGCATGTTGCTATCAAGTTTAAGTTGATTTGATGATGGAATGAATTTTTGGCAAGAAACCCTTACCTTCAGCTGTTGGCCAAAAATGTTGAGGCATGTGGATGTATGTCTTGATGTATTTAAATGGTGGAAAGTGGCGTAGGAGTGGAATTATGCATGTATGTACAAAGAAATCTTGCAAAATTCTATTTCCTCCTATTTTTGGTAATTTCATGCAGCTGGAGATTCAATAGAGAAAGAGTAGGATTTTGTGTATTTTGATGCTTTCATTGAATGTAGAATGCAAAATTGTGTAGAGTAAAGGCAAGAGCACAATTTGGAACCATTAGATTACAATTGTCCAAGTTAAGAGTTAAAAATTACTAAGTGTTATAGCCAACTTGTCAATGGCAAGTATTGATGTTGAGCACCCTATGGCATGTGTAGGAGTATTAAATTGCCAAGAAAAGGGCCAAATTCAAGTGGAAGCCATTCAAGTTCTCATTGGGAGTTAAAGCTTTAAGGTAACAAAACTTCTTACCTTTGCATTGATTGTTGTATATGTTATTTGTCATGTTTGATTGTGGTTGTAGCCACTTAACATGTAAATCCTTACTTGTGAGTAGGCATGGTTGTAGCTAATCATTGATTGCCTTGTCCCTGTACAAATATGTTAGAAGTAAGGTATCGTGATTCATGTCATGTCATACTAGTTTATATTCAATTAATCATGCATGTTGATCTTTTTGTTAGAAATATTTGCTATTGGGGTTTCTTTAGAATCTCATCATCTTCAATGACTAACAATATGCACAAGTTCTAAGGGCAAAGGAAAATAGGTGTAAGAGTAAGTGAAGCTGGCTTTCATGAAGATGTATTTCTTGTCATATTGTGTTGTACATGTCTTGTGATGTATATGTGCATAGCTATAAATTTTTGGATGATTGTAAATTAAACTCCCACACTAAGTCATTTTGGTGTTATGTGATGTAAATGAGTATGTTGCAAAGTAAAATGCATGAAGAAAATGAGTTGAGCATGCAACTTGGCTAAAAAGGATCCAAACCCTTAAATATGACAAAACAGGATATTTTGAACCAATGAAGCCTAATAGTCATAAAATTTTGCATGCAAGTAGGTCTTGATATAAGCTTTCTAAAGAGTTCTATTTTATTTAAATTGGATGTGTGTGCTAAACGTTTTGCATGTTTAAATTTCAGCCAAAAAGCTTGTAAGTGTATGAGTATCGACTTGGCCACGGCACACATCAAAGTTCACCCTGGCAAAGTGGACCTGAGAGGAAAATCCTCTTAGAATTCTGGGGTTCACCGAGGCTAAGGTCAAAGTCGGCCATGGTGAAGTACGTCCAAGAGGTTTAGCGGTGGAGCAAAATAAGTTAGCCTCAATAAAGCAGTAAGTTGGTTGTTGCAAAAGACCCCAATTCTAATCAAATGACCAGTGTGTTTTATGATGCAATTTGGTTTCAATTAAGCAAAGTCTTAGCCTAAAAGATACTTTTCCCTTATAGGAAATAAAAAGAGCTTTCATTAGAGACATTAATCACTTGGTTTAGATTTTTTTAGAATAAGTTGTGAATTTTCAAAATTAGGCTAAAATTTTAAGTTATCAAAGGAATAGTAACTTAAGTAGGTTTTTAAATTCACATAGATAACTAATTCTAGCCTTTGTAATAGCCTCAATTGATTGAGATGAAGTCTCTAATATGTATTAAAATGAGAATAGAAGGGGTGTTACAAACATCACCTCCCTCATCGCCACATTCATGTCTCCTCTGTTCCTCAACAACATTTAGCCGATTTAAGCTAGCATATGCCTCTTTCAATGGACCAAATAGATGAAGCATCAATTTGAATCTCTGCATCCTCCAAGCTAAAAGTTAAGAGAACCAATATAGCGTTGTACCATAGCTCTAGATTACACCAATTAACAACAAAATCCAAAATCCTATATATCTCAGCACCCGCTTCTTCGTTCCCAAAGACAAATCAACAAGAAAACCTACTAGTTATCACCTTATTTGATGCAAAAGGGTTTTGGGGCTGACCACAACATTGTGCTAGAGGAAACAGATAGCTTGACAATAAGTCAAAGATCCTTTGTTACGCCCTAAAATTTACAGGTGATCGGTAAAGTCTATGAGAAATCTCATATCCCGTAAGCCTTGTGACACTCCTTATTCTCCCCTCTAAGCTTCATAATATATCCCAAATGAACCACTCTTGGGTTTTGGATAACTTAAATTGACCAAAAAAGTGAGATTGAAAATTTTCCAAAATGAGTTACTATTCATTTAGTCAATTTTCCGTATTTTCGACCCAACTTTGAAAAATGATAACTAATTCTAGAAAACTTGAAATCAAATGGTTCCAATTTTTGTTTGAAGCTTAGCAAGTTATCTGTAGGATAAAAATACTCACTGGTCCAAATACTTGTTCAATCGATATAGTTAATTGCGTAAAAAGTCACAGTTCATTTGCGAACTTTTCCTTTTCCCAGATTTATCTCTCAACTTTGGGCAAGCATAACTCTTTACACAAATATCCAAATCCAGTGATCTTAAACTTATTTTAAAGCTTAACAAGTCTACTATGGCATCGTTTGAGTAAGCGTTCGCCCCCCAAAAGTAACTTTTGGGATGAAAAATCACGGTAGCAGGAAAGGAGATAGTTTGGTTCAATGTTTTATGGGAATCAATTTTGCTCCAAAAGGAGCTTTTATGGAGAAGCTAGGATAGGGAGCTTTTCGAAAAATTTGGAAAATTAAGTGTTGGATAAACGTTTGAATCAAGTACATAAATGTTGAATGACTATTTTTTGGCCTGAATACTAAATCACCGATTTACTTACCAACAGATGAATAGCACAAACTTACACCCATTTTGTAGGCAACTACTCAGTAAAAAGAAACTGACTTAACAAAAAAAACCTGAATGTACATCGGAGGAGGAAGGAAGGGTGACTTGGGGAGATGGAGAGAGAGGCGCTGATGAGGTTTGTGGAGGGATGAGGCCAAATCGACTCTACAGGAGAGACCCTCGACGGAGCTACGCATCCTAGAGAAGGAGAAGGAGAAGGAGGGAAGAAGGAAGAGCAGCGGAAGACACGAGGTGGAAAAGAAGACACGAGACTCTTGGCGGCAAGGAAGACTGATTGAGCCATATTTCTTCACTTCTTTTGCCTAAATTTCCAAAGTATTTGATGCAATTTTGGCCCATCATGACCTGTCTTGAGCTTAATTTGGAAACTAGAATTGTTTGTTTTGATTAGCTTGATTTTGGGTGCAATTGCCATGAAATACGATATATTTGTGCTTAATTCTAATCATAAGCAAGAGATACTTCAAATCTTTACTATTTCATTTCAGGAACTCTGACAAAGAATGTGAGGAGGCAGCCCTAGAACATTTCGCCACGGCGCAATTCATCCTTCACCGCGGCCAATAATCAAGCATGCAAACAGAAGGACTCTCAGGTTGGCCACGGTGAAACCTCAAGTTCCCCGTGGCGAATATCGTGAATCAGTAACCAGATCACGCTCCAAATGGAAAGAATAACTGACCGACGTCATTAACTCGACCCAAGATAGTTAAGAAACCCTATTTAGGGTAATTTTTGCACAATGGCATGGGGGATGCAGCAACCACTCTTCTGATTCACCTTCTTCCACATTTTCTCTCTACTCTCTCATTCCTCTCATCTACAACCCTAGCCACCACCTCCATTTTTCACTTCCAGACCATCATGCATTTTTATCCTTCCATCATGAATGTTGAGCTGGTTACCATGAGCAGCTAAACCTCTTCCTTCCTTTTACAGATGGAGAAGGCTTGAGTTCAAGGGCTCAAAAGGGGATTAGTAGTTTAATCTGTATTTTTGTATTAGATTACTTAGTTGCTGAGTTATGACTAGTTATTTGTACTTAAATACTTGGTCACGGTCGCGCCAAACTTGGATTAATTGTGTGTTGATTTGCTTTGTGTTTGACTTGGTAGTGTAAAGTCTCATTTCTACCTATTCAATGAAATCTTTGTTGCTCTCTCTTATCTTCCTAATTGTGATTGATATTTGAGGCAATAATGTTTTGAATTGGATTTTTCACTTGGTAATTTATTTACACATACTAAGTGTTTTTAAAGGGTTTCATGGAATGGAATTCATGCATGGAATTTCTAACCCTGCAAGTTGTTGGGGTTTTATTATGAAACTTGGTGTGAAACTACTACTCTACCTTACATTTTGCGAATTATGATAGCCTGAACCATTTCCAAGGGGAATTCATCATCAAACAACTTCCGCGTTTTAGTAATATGTTTTAGTTGCATTCCCAAAATCCAAAAACTCAAAAAGAAAGTTTATTTTATATTTCGATTCAATACAAGTTTGAAATCAAAAACGGTTTTTCCATCGTGAGGCAAACATAATCACAAGCTAATTTAACTAATTGCTCACGAGGCTCGATAGAGAACGACCCTGGGTTTGCACTCTATAGTGCAATCCTTGGAAATCACAATTGTTTTGATCCATTTATAAGACCTTAACAACGACAAGTTTTTACTCTTTCATCTGTGGCCTGATTAAAGACGCAAATTACATGAGGGAAAATCTGTAATTGTGTTAGTAGAACATTTGGCTCTTGGCTCCACATGGGAAAATCTGTGGCCGTCGATGATGCTGATGATGATAATTGTGTTAGTAGAACATTTATATGCTCAAAGTTAATTATGTTAGAGTATTAGTTGGTAGAAAATTTGTACCATCGAAGTTGTTATGTACACATATTTTTATTTAACCTATTTTAAATTTTTTACCATTGTCTTTATTCTCAAAATTATCAAAAATAGCTAAAATAAAATATATATGAATGTGTGACATTTAATGATATTCATGTCCTTTTAAGTAATTTGCCACAAAAAATCACTTCAACATTTATCCAAACGGTTTCTCCTTTTCAAAAAAAGTCACTTTTCCAACACTAATCTAAACATTAATCACATTACACTTTTAACTTCTACTCAGAATTCCTTTTCCAAAATAACCTTTACCAAGAAGTCACTTTTTCCACCGCTCATCCAAACGAACCCTATTTAACAGGAAAGTTTCAGCTCAAACAAAGTTTGTTTGCTAATTTTCATCATCTCTCAAAATAGGACAGTTTCTAGGGTTGTTGAAACCATCTTCTTGAAAACTTAGCTTTTCTTAAAAAAAATTACCAAAACCTCTCTTGCAATGCATGATTACTTCCTTAACATTCCTTAGCATTTTAAACCACATTCATACATGCATTATCATATATCTACTTATTGTTTCAAGTAGAGGTTTATAGATTACAATACTACAATAACTTGCAAAATAAAGTTCCAACATTTCACAAAATTTACACAAGCAAGAACATCATCTTCATTCACCAATAACTTTTTCCTTACCCTTGCTTGAGCTTGCACCTACATGGTTAGTTGGGGGATAATGAGATTTATGAAAATCCCAATAGCAAAACTAACTTACAAAACTTGTGAATGTGCATGTAATACTTTTCAAAATGTGTGTATGATCAAGGTACATGTGACATGTTCAAACACTACATTATCATGCATATGCCCATAGCAATCAAAGTCACATATCATACACATAACAACAAGTTCATACATCATAGAATAATGCACCATTCACAACAAGTTCATAAAAAGATTTAAGAGGAGTTAGTAGTCTTGCTACCTTTATCCTTTAATTCCCTTGAAACTTGTATCCTTTTTGCTTACTTTCTCAATGAGTCCTTTAGGATCTTAACCTCCAAAACACCATACAATAATATACTTATAAATTCCAGCCACCAAAATGGCAAGAAATCATAAAAATGCAATATAACTCATATTGCTCTTTCAAGACCCTAAAAACTTTGTAACTTGATCTTTTGACTTTCAATACTTCCCAAATCCTTTTCTTATTTTTACCCTACACAATTTTGCATTCTAAAGCTATTGGAAGCATCAAAATTATCAACATCACACTCCTATTATTTTTCCTTGCTGCCGAAAAACAGAACATAAAAGGGTTTTGGAGATTTTCAAACTTTGCTCATGTATACTCATGCATTCTTGCTTCCAATCCACTTTCCATACAATAAATAGCTCAAATACAACTTTCTATAGGCCAAACGAAATTTGGGCAGCACCTCCCCATAATATTGAGTTTCCCAAAATTTTTACAACAACCAACATACATCAAACTATTCTTTACTACTTTAAGAAAAACTTGCAACCACTTGTTACCTTTAAAACCTTCTCTTTTTTATTTTCATATCTTGAAACCCTAATCTTTCATCTTTCAAAAGATGGCTTTATTCAAGAAAACAAGCCAATAGAAAGGTAGAAGATGTTGCAAGGAGTAGGAAAAGGTATAGATTTGGTTGCTTAAGACTATTACCTTGTATATGTGTCAAGCTTTCTTCTTCTTGAAGCTTGAAAATGGCGCCACTTTTTGCAGCTTGGGGAAGAGGAAAATGGCGGTCAAGAATGGGAGAGAATGGAGGAGTGTTTGTGTTTGATAACAAGTTAGATCTAATGGCTCATATTGTAACACCTCTCTCACACATGCTTAAATCCCATTGGCTCTCATAAAGCAAAATGAATTAAGTGTACTTGGCCATTAATGACTTAGTTAAGCTAATGGAATTGGTTAATATCCAGTTAATTAATTTTGTTACAAGTTACCACAGTAAAAGTAACTTTTCTTCGGTAAATCTTTTTTCTAATTTTTTAGCAATATTTTCTTCCTCATTTCATCTCCTCATTTTTCTCATGCATATGGCTACATCTTTATTCCCAAAATGCCCCTGGAACTACTCTGAAATAAACAGGGTTCCTTGTCCCTGTCGAAACCTTGAAAAGCGTGCTTCCAATATGCAATTTGATTTAAGGGCACTAAAAATTCCTAGAATTTTCCCTGATACTCTAGCCCTTTTCCATTCCTCAAATTGCTTCCCGGATTATCCATAATTAATTTTCTAAGAAAATCCTTTGCCAGGGCTTTTCGGATCTTTTTCTACTGATTCGGGAAATCGCCTTTACCAGATACTAGATAACAATTTTATTAATTACCAAAAATTTCCCTTGAATTTTACATATCTTGAAATCAGCTACTTGGGGTCATCTGACACCTCAAATAATTATTTTTCGGTTATTTAACCTTCAAAATTCTATAAATAAAAATCTAGGCCGAATTTCAAAAATCCGTGACACACAGTTCTAATCCGCGAGTCCTGCTCTACCTTTCTGGCATCTGTAAATTTTCTTGATATTTTAGTCAATTTTAACTTTTGACTTTGAATTTGACTTTTTTGTCAACTTTAACTTTTTGGTCAAATTACAAGAATGCCCTTTTGCTATTCTTTTCTAAATTCTATAATTGCCCTCAATCTTTATATCTAAAGGACATTTATGCCCTTGACCTTTCATACCTAATGACCATAGTACCCTTGGTCTTTAGGTCTAAATGACATTTATGTCCTTAACTTATCTCATAAGTATCGGTTTATCAACTATCAAAAAATCATGGATATTACAAGCCTTCTGTTTCTAAAAAAAATACTCATATCATTTGTCAAATTGCTAAGTAATACAGTAGTCTAAAATGTATAATGACATATCGAACATTATCAAAATATAATAAGAACACATGGACCTCACCTATAGACTACGTGGAGCATCTAACCTTCAGAAGTAAAGCATAAGCGTAAGTTTTATATTCACCAAACAGCAGCTATAAAATAAGCCAAAGTCTTTAATAACAACAAGGAGACTCTTCACTCTCAACCAGAGGTATAGGCTTAATTTGGCTATCTGAAGTCAAAATAAATTTTTGGTAAATAACGCCCCATTTATACGTAATGTAATGGAAGAAACATTCTAATGGATTTATCTTCGACAAATAACATGATAATAATTTTCAATTTCTGAAGAATATAATCAAAGCATGCTTAAAGATATGCAATAGATCATTCATAAGCAAATTTCAAATAAGTGGTAAAATCAATCATTTGACATAATCATTTTTTTAAAAAAAAATGATTTTCAAGTCTCGTATTTTCATAGGACTTCAACAGAATGGAATATTAGGTATGGACAAACAATCCACGAGGGTAAATAACCAGGCGTAGCTCAAGGGTACCAAAACAGGCATGAACAAGTGTGAGTTGATACCCACAGATAATTAGTGTGAGTTGATACACACGAATAACAGGCGTGAGTTAACACCCACGAATAACAGGTGAGCTCGTAATTAATCATGGTGCACCAAGGACTAACAGTATTGCTGTTGGCAACCATCGTTCTGTATTCAGTCCTCTCAAAGCCATTTTCAAGCATGCATGGGATCAACTTCCAAGCCGCTTTTAATAATAGAACTATTTTGGAATAACTTGTAACATCGATCTCAGTATGAAAGTTTGTAAATAATATATCAAAACCATTCTCAAGCATTCAAAGAGTATATATCAAAACTATTTTCAAGCACGTGTAAAGTATGAAAGTATTATTTCTTTTCGTCATCTCTATGCACGAATTAAAATTCCAAAAGTCTTTCTTTCCACTTACACGTTTAAATATTCAATTCAAACAAAATTGGATATGAATGAATAATACTAAATGAGTTCCTCAAACATTTCTCTTCATAATATAAATGAGAAGATGAAATAATTTCGATAATCCTTTTTCAATGAAACCGTACTTAAAATATGGTAACAAATATTAAAATATGAATATAGTAAAACGTGATTTATAAAAACTATAATGGGATGCTATTCACTCACATATCATTCTCTCAACATATTACTCATTTCTTTCCTTCAGCTTCTAACTCTTCTTCTTCTTCTCTTCCTAACAATAATATATACATATTTAACAACACCAATGATACATCTTCTAAGACTTCGATAACTTATTGCTCAACACCAATAATAATATACACAATCAACACCAATAATAATATATAAAATATTTAATCAACACCAATAAATTTATAACCAGCTTTGAAAAATCATAACTTATTCCACAAAACTCCAAATCCAGTGATTCAAGTGTTTATTTAAAGGTCTCTACATCCCTTTCAAAGAAAATTACCATTTAAAACTTATTATCAACCCATATTCCAGAATTTGTGCTCCAAAGTTCTGATTATTTACCAATTTTTTCCAGATTTCCATATTTCAAACCCAAATTTTGATAATCCATAACTTATGATTTACTTATGCAGTGATTCTGAGCTTTATTTAAAGCTTTTTTCATCCTTTATAAAGGAAAAATAAGATCAATGATCATTTCTTAAACCTTGCTTCACTAAACCAATGAAAGTGCACTCTGCTCATTTGTAAAAACGTATTCTTTCCAGTTTTCTATATGAATCTTTAAAGATTCATAATTTATAATCCACTCATCCAAATAATGTTTTCTAAGACTTATTTTAAAGCTTGACATGAGTACTGAATTCCTACTAAATTTCATGGCAAGAAAAGTCCATTTGACATCTAGAATTTTGTTCAAAGTCAGATGTCCAGGATAATGGCATAACAACTCCTATTCCCATGACTATTAATGCAAATGTTTCTTCATTCAATATATCTTTCTTTTAATTTAATTAAGATACCAACTTTTACTCATCAAAATGGCAGAATTTGAGTCCAAACTCTTTTTTTTACAAGAAACTATGCCATTCTCTTAAAAAACAAACATTTGACTCCACTTAGTGACAAATAATCAACATGTCAAATTCTAAAATAACCTTCTTCATAATCTAACGTCACTTTCATGGATTATCAGAGGTTATGCTTTCTTATACACTTTATTCTATAGAACCCAAAATTATGTTCTTTCTTTTCAATATCCTCAGCCCACGACTTGTTTCATCCAAAATAGGAGGAAATAAGTATGGATGCCTCTAATCACCATTTCACAGACTTAGAATCTTAGTCCCATAGCTCAAAATATTTATTAACCCCTTTACTCAATGAACCGAGTGCCCCTGCTTGAACTAGCCAAGCCCAAAAGCTAAAAACATATAAGCAATGTTAGGATGGCAGCACCCAAGAGGGGGTGAATTGGGTGTTTACAAAAATATTTCAGATTAAAACTTAGTTGATCAAAACATTCAAATCATAAGTTAATCAAAGAGCTGGAGGTTAAAAACAGATTGCATTCGTGAAAAACAATATATGATAATGAAGATGAAAGAACAGAAAGCACACAACGATTTATCCTGGTTCGGCCCTCTCTGACCTACATCCAGTCCCCAGAGCACCTCTTATATTTTCAATCCACTATACCATCCAAGTTTAACCAGGTACTTGGAAAACCATTACAATCACAATGTCATCACAGACACTTGTGAAGCCTATTTCAAGTTTGTCAAGGTGGGTACTTGAGAACCCCATAAATGTTTCCAGGCATTTATGAACCCACTCAAGTTTGCACTGAAAGCACTTGAGAAACCTTTACAATAACTCCCCCTTATCACATGTAAGGTTACACCGGGAATCACACTTCCTCACAGACTTCCCTATAACAGAGAATCCACTCTCTGTTTTCTCAACTCAAACTCAAACTAACAATCTCAAGATCCCAATCTTGAGTTTCTCATGGAAATACAATGAGTTTGGATGAATCAATAAATTACTCTCTCAAAGAGTAGATAAATAAACATTGAAGCTCTCGGAGAAGAAAGATCAGAGTCATAAAGATGTGCTCTGTTTTATGTTCAGTGACTCTATCATCTTCATCATCTCTCTTCATCATCTTCAGTTGGTTGCTCCCTCTTATTTATAAATGTTGTCAGAGTATGTCCGTTGGAGATAGCCGTTGTATTTTCTGTTCAGCTTTGGCTCTTGTGCTCTGTTTTTCAAACTTCGCCGGCTCTAACAGATTTGTTTGTTGAAAGAGAAAGAATAGCCGTTGGAGTCCTGACAAGAAGCAAGTATTTGTTGAAGAAGATTAATCCGTTAGAAAGTGCTTTGCTTCCGTTATGCTTTTGCTTCAACGCCCAATGATAGCATTAATAGGTCTGGCACGCTATATGTCCGTTGTTTGTAAATTTATCCGTTGAGCCCACATCGAAGACATGTTCAGAGATGCCTATTCCCTGTTAATAAGTATAAGCATGAAGCATTTATAAGAGCAGTTGATATTCAAAAAGCCGTGACACAAATAAGGAAAGATTCGGCAGAGCGTAGGTGAAGCTGTCAGACTGCTATAGTGTCAGATAAAGCAGTGCTCGAGCATGACACTCTTATGCTCGAGTATTGCAATGAATATTTCAAAGAAAAGCTCAATGCTATGATTTAATGCTGGAGCATAAGATGAAAGTATTTGAAAATGATCAGAATACTCGAGTGTTAAAATGAAGTACTTCCAGTAAAATCACTGCTTTAAGTCAGTGCTCGAGTAAAGGAAAGAATTTTGCAAGTGAAAGGTCCAATGCTGGAGCATTGGATTTAGTGCTTTAGTGCTTGAGTATTGACATGGCTGGCTTTAGGTGTCCATGCTCGAGTGCTGGCTGTGCTTGATGCGTATGCTGGAGCATTGAGTGAAAGCACTGCATGGAAAACTAATTTTTAACCTCAGTGCTCGAGCATTGGCATGTTTTGTGGAGAAAACCTGATTCTGAAACCCGATGCTCGAGCATTAGAGATCCAGTGCTCGAGCACAGCTTGTAGCTCAACTTGCAACGACCATAACTCTCTCATTTCAACTCCAAACCTTGCATATAATATATCCATGGAAATCCTTGCAAGTCTACTTTCATATAAAACAAGAATCAGTCCCCAATAATGTATATAAAGAAAGTTATGATAGATTCAATAAGGAAAGGTCAGAATAATGCGTTCAGTTTTGACCACCAAGTTTAGAAATTTATATTTCCTTCATTTGAAATCCTTTGATGATCTTCTTGGTGTCTATGAAACTCATTTTGAGTCTAGTTTCATATGAAATTGGTTTTATATCAATCAAAGTTGTATTTTAGGAGATATGATCAAAATACCAGACATATAGCAAGCTGTTAGAAAACAGAGGACCCCGATGCTCGAGCACTAGAGATCCAGTGCTCGAGTATTGAGTCCCAGAGGTCAATGCTTGAGTATTAATGGTCCAGTGCTCGAGTATTGACTCCCCAGATGTCAATGCTTGAGTATTATGTGCCCAATACTCGAGTGTTAACTCCAAAGACTCACTGGAAGCTCTGAAAACATATCATAATTGAGCATTAACTTCCAGAATCAGTTTTGAGCATCTAAATGAAGCTGAGATGAATGGTTAACCAATGTATAATGATAAAACATCTATTTAAAACATTTTAACATTCAAAATGTGTTATTTAACCAAATCATTCTCCAATTAACAGGATGCATAAATATTTATTAACCAATATGCATGGTTAAATCATTATGCATGGTAAATATGTATTGTGAAAACTTTTTGTATTGTAAAAACATTTTGCTCTTATTTGACATCATCAAAACTAATATCTAACAAGAAAGCTCAGATGAGTTCAAGGAAGCTTTAGTCTATTTCATGGCTTTATTTAATCAGTAAGAATCTTAGTTTTTATCAATCTTAACTCAACCCTCAAAACCCAAAATAATCGAGATAAAAAAAATCTGAAGGTAATGGAATGTTCAAGAGACTCACTTGAACCAGAATCCTTACTTATATGAGTGAAACACATTTTTCTCCGGTGAGAAATAACATTGAAGATCATGCTCTACCTCTTCCTCTCACGCGACTCTGGCTCTTTCCCTGGAAGCACAAAAAAATGAAGAACCGTCCAGAATGAGTGCTAACCAGGGGTATTAAAAATGTAGGGAGGTCTGAAATTACCATTTAACTCTCCTCACTTTCCCTTTTTTGCACTTCAGTGCTTTTTTCCTAAATATTACATCCTTAAATGCCAAAAAGGAGTAAGAAGGAGAGGAAGCAGGCATGGTGAGCGATGGAGGAAGAAGGAGTTGCAGAGAGGGAGGAGAAAGAGAGGAATGAGGAGAGTGGGAAGGGAGGGGAGGGAAGAGGTATAAGGTATGCAGGAAGAAGGCCCACACGTGGGGGTGATCACTTGTGAGTCTACCCGACAATTTATTCAAAAACCTAGTTTATGCATTTCTCATGTAAGCCTACTTCACCACATCAACTACCACATCAGTAAAAGGTAACAATAAATTAACAGCCATAACATTTTAGTGTCATTTTTTGTACCCATTTTTTGTCTATGGTGGTAATAGTTTTTTTGTAAAAGATAAACGGTAATTTTGAACTTTTACCCATTATAATATTTAAAAGCTAACCACAAGGAAAAAATATAATCTCAACAATTAACTATGATTCAACAAATAAAGGTTTTCTAGAGTAACATTTTTGAGTTCAAAATGATAATCCAAACAAAGTTTGTTTACCATGAAACTTTATAAGCAACTTTCATATTACCCAAAGTTCTTGTATAAATTCTTGTCCAAATAGCTTTTGTTGATATCATGTTTTAATGATAACAAAAAAGTGTTTTATGTTTTGCCGGAATTATGAATTTAGAAAATGTTTTTAAACTTGATCATCATAATTCTCGAATATGAGTTTTGCATAAATGAGTATTGGAATGCATTACTCACAATACTCTAAAAGAAAACTTGAGTTTTATTGGAAGTGTTATCAACACTTGAGTATGTTTTGATGAAACTCAAGTACTATGCTTAACAATACGGTTTCAAAGCACAACACTTTCATATAAACTTGAGTTACAATAGAAGTGTTGACAAAACTCGAGTTATAATCCCAAAACTTGAGTATCAAGTGGTAAAGTTTTCAAAAAATACTTTAGAGAAAACTCAAGTTGTAGAAGAAGTGTTGGCAAAACTCAAGTTCTTCCTTATAAAACTCGAGTATCGTGAACAATTCAAATTTCACAACTCAACACTTTCAGGAAAACTTGAGTTTTGGTGGAAGCATTGACAAAACCCGAGTTTTAACTTTCAAAATTCGAGTATTGACATGCAACTAATTTCAAAGTTCTAATACTTCCGAGCATACTCAAATTTCAACAAAAGTATTAACAAAACTCGAGTTCCATGTATTAAAACTTGAGTATTGAAATTTTTTTTCAAAACTTTCAGAGAAAATCGATAATTAATGAAAGTGTTAATATTAAAAAGTCTTACAAACACTCAAGTATCATTATGAAAGGTCAAGTATTATAATAAATTCACAACACTTTCACTAGAACTCAAGTATGGATTAGAGTGTTTATCTTTTTCATTGCAATACCTCCAGAGGAAACTCAAGTTCTTATAAGAGTATTGTTAAAACTCAAGTAATGAATATACAACTCGAGTACTTCTTTATGAACTTCAAAATTTTCACAGACACTTTTAAAACAACACTCGAGTATTGAAAATGAAATGCATGTATTGGCCTTTTTATGACAGTATCACAGTCTGCCATCATATCAACCTTTTACCAAATCTTTCATGTTTCGTGCTTCATTGGTTTAAATCTTAACTACTCTTATAAATGCCTAATGCTTTGACTCATTAACAGGGAATAGGCACGTCTAAGCAGTTCTCTGGCATGGGCTCAACATTCATATTCTCATACTTCATCATTGGCTGTGACAGAAGCATTAAATGTAAGTCTTCAAGCATTGAAGCAGAGAGTAACGGACACTATGCTCTTCCTAACGACTAATTAATGCTATTAACCTATAAATAGGAGAGCACTGAAGATGAACATGCAGAGAATTGAGACTCCAAGCATTCTGCATTTATTTCGTTAAACTACCTCCTTGTTATTAATTCTTGTTGTTATTAGAGCTTCTGTGTTTATCTATCCACTCTTCGAGGGAGTATGGTATTTTTATCCAAACGTTTTGTTTCTAGGAGAAACTTAAGATTTGGGAAACTTGAGCAAGTTATTGGGTTAAGCTGGAAAACTCTGTGTGTGTGTGTGTCTCTCTCTCTCTCTCTCTCTATTTTAGTGAAATTTGTGAGGGGAGAGTGATTCCTCTTGTAAAGGCTTGAAGAGCCCATTGGTGTTGTTTATAGTGGATTTACAAATCTCATTGGAGCTCTGATGACTAAACGTAAATTAGGAGGATTGAACCAAAATAAATCATAGTGTCCACTTTCTTCTATGTTCATCTTGGTGACCTCTTTCCGTAGCTCATTTGATTTCTATTTTTACAAAATTTTTAAAAGTTACAAATTCAGCCCATTTGATCAAATCCTATTCTAATAGCTTTCACATTGCTTATACAAAAAAATTGCCAAAAGTTGAAATAAAAATGTCAAAAATTAAAGAATCGAATTAATCTCAAATACAGTCAAAGCAACATGCTCTACCAATTAATTCAATGATCTCTATTGCAAATAAGTTACTTTTAATGCATTTAAACAAGAACAAAACACAATCACAATTCCTTATATACAAAAAAAAATAAACTACATTTTATACATTTTAACCGATGAAACCAACCAACAAAGTGTCAAAATAACATTTTAAACTCAATAAAACATTACCTAAACTATCTATTTCAGATTCCAATCAACAAAATCAAAAAACAAGAGCAAAAAATGATGAAAACGCCAAAAAAACAGAGGAGGAAGTGACCAGAAATGGAGGGAAAACATCGGGGAAAATACAAGGAATCTAACTAAACTTAATTGGGACAACAACGGGGGACCACAGGAGAGATTTATGATTCTAAAAGTGAAACTGTCAAAACCACAAAGGCAGATAGGTTATATTCAAATTTTTACTGCCTTTAAATGTCTATTATTTAAATATGCGATGATAGAAAGGTTTCTAACATCGCTTATATAAATAATCAACATCTATTTATACAATTTTTTTCCGGTTAGATATCATATGTCAGTTATCAGGAAATCTTACTTTTGATCTTACGCATGTTTAAATAATTTTTAACCTCGTTAACTTAAATTGCGGGCTTTTAAAAAAAAAGCGACGTATGATGTTATTTTGTTACCTCGTTCATATAAGTGATCAATTTTCCTAATAATTTATGTATAATCATATACATATTTAACTACTATATTTAATCTTTAATATAAGGTCAAGTTAATTGACTTTTTTTAAGATATTAAAGAAGTTAGTTCATATGTTTGTCATTTTCTTCAAACTATTTTGCCTAATTTATAAAATGATATATTATCTAATGATAAATATAAATATTTTAAAATATATATTATAATTAAATAATTTATTAATCTTTCTCAATTTCTTGAAAAAATCAATTGTCTTATATTAATGACGGAATTGATCACTTGTTAAATAACCGATGTCTAATAATCTTTGGCAAACTTCAATTTTATTAAAAAATGTGACTGCCTTCTTTATAATGTTGGTTTCCTTCTTAACCAATGCTAAAAGACAACGTCAAACCACAAATATATAGTAGTGTAAAAAGGATTTACGACAAGATTAAACCCAACATGTGTGGCCCACCAACCAACAAGCCAGTCAATATGATTTGTAGATATTTCAAATCATAATGTGAACCTCATTAGTAATTAGAGGTTCATCTACACTATCAAATTTGTGCCCTACATATTCGCCATTGATTGATTAATTAACCATAGACTAGAAATTTCATTTTGAAATATACAAATACATAACTATTAAAATGAATTATAAGAAGATCATTAGTTATGATTTGAAATGGATCTCAACATTTCTGAAAATATATTGTACTTATATGGACCCATTTAAATACCGTGTAAACCATACAAATATTTAATAAATTTGATAGATGCACTTATAATATGGTTATATGTGTGATTACCCTTAACTTGCAGCCTAAAGCTTACAAGTTTGTTTGAATAAATCATTATGTTGATGAGTGCACAATTTCTATATTATACAATACATAAATCATTTATTAAAGTCTCCATATATATTTTTTTTCCCACTAAAAAAAAAGCCTCCATATATAGTTTGATCAATACTTATCAGAATAAGATTTTTACTTCAGTGTTGACATATTTGATTTAATATATTACAACACTTATACACGTTAAGCCAACAAAATTCTCCCGGTAAAATTGGCTTTTATTCAAAAGATAGATATTTCCATCTTAAATTATTGACTGTTTTTACGATCCACCATAATGCATATAGATGAAAAATTGAAATAAATGTTGGGCAAAATTCTTGGTAAGATTCTCTTCATTGTTTATCTCTAAATGAAATAAATTATGTTTCTAAATAGAGGAAATGAGTTTATGAGACTTGTATTGCATTATTAGTTAATTTTCATTTGACAAAGTTTTTCAACATGAGAGGAACAAATAGAGTAGCTGAAAAAGAAAATACATTGAATGCATTTTTACTAGCAAATATATATCCTTAAATATAATAGGATGAACCAAAATTCATCAAATATTGCATTTAAGAAATATTGTAAAAATATTTGCCAAATTTTATTATTAATCTGAATAAGTATAATTAAATTCCATATTCCAACTGAAAATGCTCCAAATAAATAAAAATGAGACATGTCAGAAACATGAGAAACCAATCGGTTCCAAATGAGACATTAAATAAAGAGGAGAATATAATTAAGATGATTATGTTGAGGAGGATGTCACTCTAGAAGAGACCGAGACATAACTGATAAGAAAAACCTCAAGAGAGAATCAAGTACCTGAAAAGTAATATTGAGATCTTGATAAGTTATATCACAATAAGAAAGATGGAACCAAAAATAATAAAGTTGTCGACAACGGGTTTGATAATAATATCACGTGATCAAATAAAGATTTTATATATGAATCTGTCATAAAAGGATGACAAGAAGGTGATTGGCCAACAGAAAGGAAAAAAGGAAAATGATGTAATAAAATATGATTGCATTATTTCGATATGTGAGAATTATGGACTAGTAGTCCAAATGAATGAAATAAAAAGTTGTTATGAGAAATATGAACATTTATGTGAAAACAAAGGTTTTCACAATGGTATAATGATTATAATGAGGTATAAGGTATATTATTTTATGGTAGATAAAAAATAATTACTAGCCTAACAGAAAATATGAAAAATATGCGTCTATTGAATATTATTAAAGCCTTTGTATATGGCTCAATAAACAGTAAATTGTGCAACATAATGATTGAAGGATATATGATGCCAGAAGTTTATCTAAGAAAAGCATTCATTATGTTGTGTGGATTGAAGGATTTGATTATATAATTAATTGAAAAATGTGTAGAATAAATCAACATATCTGGAAGGTATGGTAAATGGATACATTTATTCGATATATCCAGAAGATATGATTGAGAAATACATTTAACATTTTATTATATAATTTGATGACAATGTACTTATATAGTTTATATAAAAGAAGATTAACTATCTAGAAAATCGTTGATGACATTCACATTCAAAAAAACATGTTTTAATGATAATGAGTGATATTGTCATCAGTGAGTGATATTATCATCAGGGGAGTAAATATAATGTTACCAGGGGGAGTAACGATAATGTTGTACTATTTTCTTTAACTAAGGTTTTGTCCCATAGGTTTTCCTGGTGATTTTTTTAACGAAACAGTTTCAATATATATTGTGTATTCTTTTTCCTTCACTAGGTTTTTGTTCCGCTGGGTTTTTTGTAGTAAAATGAGGCACAATCTGTTCATGGACATCCAAGGGAAAATGCTATAAACATTATATGTGTGGATGTCCATAACTATTGGCCTTCAATATCTCATTCATAATAACCTCTCTCATGAATAACTTTTAGAGATTTTTTTGAAATGGTTACCTATTTTGTATTTGTGAGAATTGATATTTGTATTTATTCTATACAACATTTAGTTTAATTGAAGGCATGGGCGGACCCATGTTATGGTGAGCGGATGCAGCTGCACCCCCTAACTTCCAGAAAGTTAGATATATATTAGTACTATGTGATTTATTTTGCACCCACTCATTTGTGAATTTTAAACCCACTAAATTTTTTCTTAAATTCTTCTCAAAACATATTAAGAATAAGTCTCACTTATTTTAAACCTACTATTAAAAAATAGTTTGCATCCCCTGAGTCAGGGTCTTGAGTCCGCCACTAATTAAAGGTCTATATACATGGAAGTCATGTAATTCATAAGAGATAGATCCAAATGAATAAGAATTGTTTCACTTCTATTTACAATTTTTCTCTTGTTTTGCTCATCTCCCCAATCCCAAATCTCTCATTTCCATAACAATTACAAATAAGTTATTTTTAATGCGTTTAAACAAGAAGAAAACACAACCACAATTCCTTATATCCAAAAAACGAATAAGCTATATTTTATACGTTTTAATCAATGAAACCAACCAAGTGTCAAAATAACATTTTAAACTCAATAAAACATTACCTAAACAATCTATTTCAGATTCCAATCAACAAAATCAAAAAACAAGAGCAAAAAACAATGAAAAAGGAAAAAAAACAGAGGAGGAAGCGGCCAGAAATGAAGGCTAAATGCCAGTGAAAATACAAGGAATCTTTCTAAACTTAATTGGGACAACGATTTTAAATAATTTTTTACATCGTTAACTTAAGTTATTGGCTTTTTTAAAAAAGCCAATAAGTGATCGATTCTTCTAATAATTTATGTATAATCATATGCATATTTAACTAGTATTTTTAGTCCTTGATATACATCGAGTCAATTGGCTTTTTTAAGATATTAAAGAATCTAATTAATTGATATATTTATTATTTTCTCCAAATTATTTTGTCTAATATATAAACTGATATAATATCTAATGATACATATAAACATTTTAGAATATATGTTATAATTAAATAATTATTAATCTTTTTCAATTTCTTAAAAAAGTTAACTAAATCTTATATTAACAATGAAATATAGTATCTTTTACCTGATTGATATTGGTTATCATTTTTAAAATAACCGATATCTAATCTTTCGCAAACTTCAATTTTATTACAAAAATGTAACCACCTTCTTTGTAACATTGGTTTCCTTCTTAACCAATGCTAAAAGACGACGTCAAACCACAAATCCACAGCAGTGTAAAACGGTTTTGAAACAAGATTAAACCCAACATGTGTGGCCCACCACAAGCCAGTCAATATGATTTGCAGATAAATGTTTCAAAACATAATGTGAATCTCATTAGTAATTAAAGGTTCCTCTACACTGTCAAATTTGTGCCCCTACATATCTGCCATTGATTGATTAATTAACCATAGACTAGAAATTTCATTTAGAAATATACAAATACATTACTATCATGTGCTCTGAATCTGTGTC
>JANTPZ010138573.1:3095-13475 GCA_025593235.1 Vachellia pachyceras
TTTGAATTGCCATGACCCTAAGACTTCCGCATTTTATTTTGATTTACTCTGATAATTTTATGAGGATTTGGATTGCTATTTGAACTTTGTATTTTTGGCCGGATTGATGATACTCTTTATAAATGGACGTTGGAAATCCTCATTATCGATATATGGTGAAAACTTCGTTACGTATTTCGGTTAAAATTTGGGGTGTTACATTATTCGTAGCTCTTCTTCTATTCAAGGGCACCATCCAAAACCTTCTTTTCGCTGCCAAGCTACTTGGTTCTTAGAAGAAGGTTTTGCAGACATTGTTAAAGAGTGTTGGACAAAGGATTTTAGGCAGAAAATATTTCTAATTTTACTAAAGATGTGGAGGTTTGTAATAAAAAGAAGGTGGGCAATCTTAGTATCAAGAAAAGGCATATTCTACAATGGCTTGATGGGATAGATAGAACTCGTAGTCAAAGGGACACCCATCATTTGGCCCAAATTAAGAATGAGCTCTGGAAAGAATATAACAAGGTTCTTGCACAAGAAGAACTAATCTGGTTCCAAAAAGCCTGTTGCAATTGGTTTAAGTGGGGGATAAGAACATCAAATTTTTCCACACTTACGCTACTATTAGAAGGAACAAGAATAGAACTGAGGGTCTGAAGAGCAGAGAGGATAGTTGGGTGTTTGATGAAGCAACTTTGAAGGATATGGCTTTCTACTACTACAAGAGCTTGTTTTGTAGGGATCTCCATAGTAGTTCGCTCCTAATCACAATTTCGAGTTACCCTCCCTTGAGTGATGTGGATCTCTCTAGCCTTTCTAAGGAGGTTACTGAGCTGGAAATCAAGAATGCCACTTTCGAACTGGGAGCATTTAAAGCCCTGAGGCCTGATGGCATTCATGCAGTTTTTTATCAGGAATCCTAGTACCAAGTAGGTGAGTCTATTGTTGAGATGGTGAAGAGATGTTTTACTAATCCCTCCAGTATTCAAGACCTTAATAATACCAACCTCGTTCTTATTCTTAAGGGTGAGCACCGAGAAACTATCAGGGACTTCAGGCCTATATCTCTCTGCAATGTTAGCTATAAAATCATTACCAAAATTATAAGCAATCGTCTAAGGAATGTGGTTGGCAAAATGGTGGTCAACACCAGTCTAGCTTTATTGCGGGGAGGCAGAGCAGTGATAACATAATTATCACCCAAGAGGTGATCCACTCAATGAATTTGAAGAAAGGTAATAAGGGATGGATGGCTATAAAGGTTGACTTGGATAAAGCTTACGATCATCTTGAATGGGGGTTCATTGAAAACACTCTCCAAGCTGTGGGTTTAGATACGGCCTTGTGTGGGATTATCATGGCATGTGTTTCCACTCCTTCTTTCATAGTGTTGTGGAATGGTGAGGCCACCAAGAAGTTTACTGCATCTAGGGGCACTCGTCAAGGTGACCCCATGTCACCCTACATTTTCACCCTTTGCATGGGACGGCTTACCCATATTATATAGGATGCAATTGATAATAAATCATGGAGGCCAATTCAACTTTGTAAAGGGGTGCCCGGGCTATCTCATCTTTTCTTTGCTGATGAACTTATCCTTTTTGGGGAAGCCTCCGAAGAACAAGCGGAGGAAATGATGAAGAGTTTAGAGAGATTTTGCATAGTGTCAGGGCAAAAGGTAAATAGAATGAAGAACAAAGGTGCTTCTCCAGGAATGTTCCTATCTCTAAGGCCTATGCCCTAAGCCAACAGATGGGCATTGGATTGACAGGAGACCTAAGAAAATACCTAGGTGTTCCCCTTTTACACAAAAGGCTTCCTATGTCACTTTTGCTCCAATAGTGGAGAAGACGCAAAGGAAACTTTCAGGCTGGAGGTTAGGGTGTCTCACTATGGCTGGTCGAGCCACTCTTATCAAAGCAGTCTTATCAGCCCTCCCTTCCTATCATATGTAGACCATGCTCCTCCCCAAAGGCCTAATTCATGAGCTTGAAAAGAAGAGTAGAAATTTCCTTTGGGTGACATGGTGGATAGCAGGAAAGTCCATCTCCTTCCTTGGGATCTAATTAACAAAGATAAGTCTCAATGGGGGTTTAGGTATTAAGGACCTAAAGAGGCATAATGAAGCCTTTATCATGAAACTCTGTTGGAAGATTTTGACAAACAATGATGCCCTTTGGGTCAAAGTCCTTAAAGCCAAATACAAATGCAGGCCATGGTTCATGCCAAATGTGAAGAAGAAGAAAAACTCCTCCCTTACTTAGCAAGGGATTTGTTCAGTGTGGCAAAGGTTTAAACGAGGTACTGGTGAAAGCACTTCCTTCTGCTTTGATAACTGGTCTGAGATTAATACCCCCTTAATTGATTTGTACCCGGGCTGGGATCATCTGATGGATAGCAATATCACCATTTCCGATTTCGTGACTCCCTAGGGTTCATGGGATTATCAGAGGCTGAGCACTTGGCTTCCTCCTAATGTGGCTGAGTGGATCATGAGTGCTCACCCACCGTGTGAGGGGAGAGAAGGGGATAAACATCTCTGGAAACTTGCCTCTGATGGTTTTTTTCTATTAAATCTGCCTATCTTTTTTTGTCTACAGGTAGTACTCAGCAGGGAGACCCTTTATGGAAGAAGCTTTGGCGATGGCTGGTGCCGGAAAAGATCAAAACTTTTATGTAGATCTTTGCTCATGGGAGAACTCACACTAATCAACTGCGTGCCAGATGGGGCTTAGCGGAGTCTACTATGTGTCCTTTTGGGTGCAACCAGGACGAGTCCCCCATACATATGATCCGGGATTGTACTAATGCTTGTAATCGATGGATGTCCTTGGTCAATGCCTCGCTTTGTGAGACTTTCTTCATGTTGCAAGGAGCGGAATGGCTGAAATGGAACATGCAACAGCAAGCAGGAAAGGACTTCACTCAGAAGCTTCAATGGTGTACCCTGTTTGGGTACATCTGTTGGGACATTTGGGTGGACAGGTGCAGGAAAGTGTTCAGAGATGGGGAGCATGTTGATCTCCACAATGCTCAATTCACCTTCTTTAGAGCCAGTGGAGATCAATCTATCTTCGCGAATTGTTCCTTTTATATAGGCTAACCGTGGAGCAACAAGGAGACAACAATGGTACGAATGGCATGTACGTGCTAGAGGTTGATGGATCCGTTCACAGTGCAGGTCGTAGGGGTGTGGCGGTGTCCTGTGTACGGGTGATAATCGGTGGATATGTGGTTACAGTTGTAAGCTCTCTATGGTTCCTCTAGCTATTGTAGAGACTATTGCTATCATTCATGGCCTTCATCTATGCTGGGCATGTGGCTACAAGAATATCAGAGTAATCACGGACTGCATTGAAGCGGTGAATCTTTTGACTCGTGGGTGCGATCCTACTCACCCCTTTGGAGACATTGTCGAAGAGGTTAGGATGTTGTTAGCTAGGAAGTGGACTACTCTTTTTCAACATGTACTTAGAGATAGAAACATTGTGGCAGATTGGTTAGCTAGAAAGGCCCATGAGCTAATAGGGAATTTTTGTTTGTATGAGGAACCACCTTCTTCTTTGTGGCAGATGGTGAGGCACGGGGTTTTACTAACCCCTTAGCTTGTTGTTCTTTGTTTTGTTAGTTATGGACTCCAATTTATTTAAAAAAAAAAACCTCTAGTCTCTCTTGTATTTTTTCCAAGTGAAATACTCTAACATTGTGTTTTGCTTTCATTATACAAACATTCATTCTATTTTGAAAACATACACTTAAATATAAATAGTTAATTCCGTTATTTTTAAAAAAATATGATTCTTAATTAAAATTTATATTATAATTAATTTAACAATATACCTTCTATCATTTTAAGTCCCTAATGTCGACTAAAATTGTTTTGAAGATTATAAAGTTTTCTTTTCTTTCCATTAACTTTACTCTTTTATTCTTTAAATAATTATTTGTTTCCTGTTTTTATCATTTGATTAACTTTTTAAGTAAATATATATTTGACTATGTATTTTAATAAATATTTGTAGTAAGAATGTTTCTTAAAATTATAAATATAAATATTTTATATAGTCTGGCCTCTCAAACTTTATACTATATGATAAACAAAATATTTATTTAAACTATTTTTAGCTATTTTTTAAAAAACCTGAATAAATCGTTTAATAAATGTAATGGAAAATTAAAATAGTAAATTTTATAATAAAATAAAAATTAATAGAGTTTATAAACTATTAAAAGTTTAAAGAAATACATATCAGAATTATTTGTTTATTACGTAAATCGTTTCAAAAATAATTACGTAGTAAATGGTTCTTTTGTTTTTGTTTTTGTTGCTAAATGGTTCTTTTGTTTTTTGGGTATAAATCATCCGGTATCCTGGGTTTATTGCCCGCCCCAGACTAATCCGGACCCCCCGCGAGGAGACCTTACAGTGGTGGCGAGGTATCGATGGGACAACCTCTTTGAAGTTTCGTTAATTATCGCAGCTGTCACCCCCTAGGATTCGAACCCTCGCCTTGAGGAATGTTGGTAGTAGCCCTTGTCAACTCTACCAAGCGCCCATTGGTAAATGGTTCTTTTGTTAAGGAAGGGTGTTTTAAGCAAAATAAACGGGCCAAGGTCAAACTCAACGGTTGGGTGAATGGAAATTAAATACCATATATACAACACTTGTTTTTTTTTAAATCACATTGTCCTCCCCTCTATTTAGGGTGAAAATAGGTTAAGTCAGACTCTACTCCAAATAGGCTTGACCTATTTGGGTGGAATTTGGCATGCCTGACCTGTGACATGTATACAAGTAAATTTTTTTGTCTGTGTCTGTTTTCGGCCTGGCTTGTGACATGTATAAAAGCATGTTATATCAATAGGCCATAGACAAAGGCTAAAAATAGACTTAAACAAGAATAAGTTGTAAATCACAATATTAAATTAAAATCATACAAAATACACTGAAAACGTTAAATCTAGTTAATCAACAAGTCACAACTTAATTATACAACACTTAACAAACATTAAATGTCTATCATTACAACAATTATTCAACATTAAATCTTCAATATGATTTTTTCTTGTTCCAACACCTTGTAAAAAATAAATCAAATGTATACTAGTATATCTTAATATAATTTAACAGGTAATATCTATAACATACGGTATCATTTTATCAATGAAAAAATAGTACATTTGGTTTCTTCTTCAAATTATACTTATTGCGAAGCCAATCCCACCATAAATAAGTGCTTCAACTGATTCTTCGTTCAATTTAAAATGATACTCATCAATAACTCTACCTCCAGCACTAAATGTGGACTCTGATGCCACAGTTGAAATATGAATATCTAATATGTCCACAATCATCTTAGATAAAATCTTATACTTTAAACTATTATTTTTCCACCATTCCAAGGCTGTGAAGAAGCTAGGATTGGCATCATGCATGTAAACACCCTCCTCAAGTTAAACTTCCAATTTTGATTTCATTGGAGGACTTGCTTGGGTCATAATTTGGTTAAATCCAGTAACAACAGAAGAACCAAGAGCATTGGAAGAAGAGTTGTTACTGGCATTATCAACTTCATCAATAGTAGGTGTCTCTCCATTATACATGTCAACATAGTCATCATACATTTATTCCAAAGCACTTAACACTTTTCCTATATTATCAGTAGCCACATAATCAGGCTTCTAAAGCAAAGGAAAGCAGTAATTAATAACATGTGCTTTGCATCTAGGATAAAAAACACTTGCAATAGCCATTAGCAAATTGCATTTGCCCTAATATTTGTCAAACTTCTCTTTCATTGAGGTTGCCATTTCTCTTCTTAAAAAAAATCACTATCTTGTGTGGCATTGTCAATCACTTGTTTCACTCTCCAAACCTCAGGAAGATACAAACTTGCAATAAGGTGCTCATTTCCTGATATGACATTGGTGGCTAGATCAAACATTTCTAAAAGTTTACAAATCTTCTCAACCTTATTCCAATCCTCTTCTGATGGTGCATATCTGCAATGTGGTTCTCTTTCCTTATAAGCAGAAAAAGACAACCTTGAATTTTAAAGCCGTAACCAACATCTTAGAAGTAGGGTTTCACCTTGTTGGGTAGTCAATAATAAGCTTCTTTTTCTTTAAACATTTTTGCTCAACAATATCACAAAATCCTTTCAGTATTGAATTATTATAGTTGATATATTTCACACTCTCACGGATATTATGTACAATATCCTTAATTCTACTAAGGCCATCTTGCACTAACAAGTTCAGTATGTGTGCACAATATCTAACTTTAAACAAGTTACCACCTAAAGGTAATGAGCTATTAAGTGATAAAATGTCCTTAAAAGCCCTTAAACAAGAGTCATTATACAAATCAACCGACACGGAAAACACTTTGTTTTCAATTCCCCAAACCTTCAAACACTTAAAAATAGCATCTACCACATTAATTCCTCGTTTAGAAGCTGAAACTTTCACAAAACTCAAAACCCTCTTTTAAAGATTCCACCCCACATCAATGAAATGGCATGTGATAACAATGTATTATACTACTTGGTGGCTTGATTTCCACATATCAATAGTCAAACTAGTCTTACTCACATATTTTAATAAAGCCTTCAGTTGCTTTTCCCTGCCTCATATATGGCTAAACAATCACTTCTTGCGGTCTTGCAAGAAATTTTTTGAAATGTATAATCTGCATATTGGAATCCCCACATCCAAACTTCATCCTTAACAATGTAAAAATGATGCTCATGCACCATGATTGCAGTAGCTATTATTTCCCTCAACTTTTGATTAGAATATCTCGTACCTGGTACCACAAATGGATTAATGCTTGGATTGAAAGGTTAAAAATGAATGGTGGGTTGTTTAATTTGTGAAGAGATATGCAACTTCCCTTGCAAGCATGCATTGATATGTCTCCAAAGATGGCTAGTGTTACCTCCCTTTCTTGAGTACGCAAATATTTTTTGCAATACTTGCATATACCTTTGATTGCTAGTTTCAACTTGATCAAAATCATCTCAGATAGCTATGGTCTTCTTAATGATACTATCATCAACATCATTTTGATTGCTAGTTTGTTGACTAGAATCTGTTTGTGCTTATTGATTGAACTCATTAGCATTAGGTGGAACTAGATTAGATGACATTGTTTCACTCACAAATGAACATGATATAAATCTCCAGCTAACAAAACAAATATCCAACGCTCTTACAAATAAATATAATGAATAATGTCATCTAATTCCCTTATAAATACAAATAATGAATAATGTCAGTCCATACAAATAAATATCCAACGCTCTTAATTGAATATTTTTAAGACAAATTTGCACCTTAACTCAAAAGAAAAATGTCATGGATGATATGTAGATCTATTTATTCAGTATGTTTGATTAATTAATGGTTAAACTTAATATGATATTGCCATGTCAAAATTCCTGTGATTTGAAAACTTACAGATTAACATTGAACCCAAAAACTTTTTACGGTGTCCATCGCTCAAGTACAATCTTTCAGGGCAAAATTTACATATTAATCTTATTTTTTGTGCCAATTTGGATTATGATTATCTAGATATTTATTGTCAAAGGCAATTATTTCGCACATATCTTTAAAATAGTATTCGAGGTTGTTAAGAAGAGAGCTCATAATAATTAATAAGCAGATACTCCATCTAATCTATAATATAAGTCACTTTTAATTGTTGTGTGTACAAAACAAGTCATTTGAAAGTAACTAATGTTTATTTACCAATTTTATTCTTATAATTAATTAATGCTTAAATGTAAATTTTGTGTTTTTCCCTCTTTAAAACCTCTTAGTATTTTTTGTATGTTTATTTATCAACAAAGAATTAGTCAATGATGTTGGAAAAAAAAAAAAGCTAAACTCATGTATAGGTATTCTGGCACTAAATTTTTTGCAAGAAAATTGGGGGCAAATCCCCAATTAAAGAATTAATTGATCATAAAGGTCTAGTTAAAAAGAGATATAAATGAATATATAACATTTAAGAAAAAGATAAAACTACCCTTTACTATTTATGCTTTGCAAAATAACAAATATATAATAGAGCTCCCGTAAGGGTGCAAATGTGCAAAAAATATATAATTGAACATTTTACATATGCAACTGAATTTTCACAATAATTTAAAGTAATTTTATCCCTTCTTTTAAATATCATATATTCTTGGATGTATCGTATCCTCATCATGAATTAATTCTTCAATCGCCATTTATTCCGATTTTTCCTTTTTTTTTACCTATTTTGGCAGACAGAAATATCTTGTGCATGTGTTTAGAATATCGACCTCAAAACTCCAGAGTGCTTGCTTGATTTCTCAGTTTTCAGTTCAGTTTTCACTGCTTCTGTGTGACTTTCTTTTTTCTGGTGTTAAAATGCAACTTGGGTCTTTCCCACCAGTGGCTTCGGATGGCAATGAATATAAAGAATACTTAATGACTCTGAGTATAACAGTTAATTTCAAATTTACGAAACTGCATTTCGGATGATCGATTATGATCACGTGGAGGAGGTCTTAATTGAGAAGGAAAACCAATTGAAGGGCGTGATTAAATTACTAACTGAGAAATTGGAGTTGGAGACGTGGCGAGGAAGGGTGCTGAAGAGGAATGTAAGGAGAGGCTGAAGGAGAGATATGAGACGGTTAAGAAGAATGATGAATTGATTATAGAGATACTATTGCTAAGCTTAGAATCAAGAACACCAAATTCGAGGAAGAAAAGCGCATGGCTGAATCAATGACGGAGCTCTGGAAGAGGAAACTTGAGGAGTTGCGTGAACGACTTATGATAATAGAGAAAGGTGTGAACTCGTCCGTGAATGGAGCTACTCGTGTGGGAATTAGAGGAAAAGCTGAGGAGCTGTCCAGCATTTGAAGGAACACTGATCCATAGGTTTCTGATAAAGTCGTTGTAGAAAAGGATATGAATCTTGCTGATATATGTGGCAACGAGCCAGTAAATACCCCTGCAGGGTCCGCTTCTTCGCAGAGGAAGGACTTCAAGTCTGGCAATACCCCTATTTCTGCTGATTAAGTCACTAGGCATTCCCTGGGTTCTCCAAACAAGGCTTTGCTTGGTATTTCAGGTATGGAAGTTTAGCATGCATCTCCTTTTGCTCTTTTGATACGTATGGCTGATTTTGGCTTGCAAAATCTCTAAATGTGATAGAAATGATAGGTTGAATTCAATTTTAATCTAGTAATGTTTTGGGGTTAAAAATGCCAACTTGGGAGCTGCATTAGCTGGCCCCTTGACATTTCTTGCTTTATTATTATGGAAATATGTGATTATTTTACAGGAAACATGACGTTTAGTGAACAAGTGATTAATTGGGTCCATACGTTGTGCATAGATCTTGGGGCAGTTGGAATGGTCGTAAGATTCTTTGAAGTAATACTGGAATAATAAACCATTATTTAGTAATTTAGTTTAGAGGACAAGGTTAATAAAGTCGTATGTATTGAAGAGAGAAAGAGGGAAGAAATTTACCTGCTTTGCGTTTGGATTTGGAACATTAGTTAAAGTGGAAATTGATGGTGTGATTGGAACAAGGTTAAGCTGATGGAACAGTGATTAAGCTGAGGACAAGGTTAATAAAGCCATTTTGATGGAACAGTGATTAAGCTGATGTGACTTTATACTGAAGAGAGGAAGCATTCAAATCTACAAAATTTGCTTTATGCAAAAGCTTTTACGAGCCTTAGTGTGCATTTGGAAATTTTTGGATTCGGTTAAAACGTGATTTTGATTAAAATAATGTGAGAGTAGTTTTGGTCACGTTAATTGCAAAATTACTTTTGTAACATGATACCAAACAAGCCTTATATTGTGTACTTATTCTATTATCAATTAAATTAGCTCTCATATTTTGGTCATTCTATGGCTCTTTTTTCCGTACAATGAATTGGGAGGATGACAGCAAGAATATTTAAATTTAGCTTGCATTTCTTTTTGGTACTTGGATAAGCACGAGTAACGTTGCTTGGAAACTTTTTGAATGAGATAGAAATGATAGGATGGAATCAATTCTTAATGTTTTCGGATTAAAAATGTTGCTTTGGTCACAGTATTAGTTGTATATTAACATTTCTTGCTTTATTAAGGTAACATATGATACATAACTGTGACTAGTTTAAAGAAAACATGACATTTGTAGTGTACAAGCAGTGGCGGAGCCACGTTAGAGTGAGGGTGGGCAATTGCCCCCACTCAATTTTTGGGGTATATGTAAATGCTTGTTAGATTTTTATTTTGCACCCACTGAGTTTTAATATTTGAACCCACTCAAATTATTTACACTTGTAAGCTTGTTGTCATTTGTTTGAAAATAAAAAATTGCCCCCACTGGTCCAGGGTCCTGGCTCCGCC
>JANTPZ010138574.1:0-12450 GCA_025593235.1 Vachellia pachyceras
GTCAATTACCCTCAGGCGTTTACCTAAGCACCCAGGAGCTAGGATGCCTCCCCAAGCGCCGCGACTGGAGCCACAACAAAGTGACCTTCCCCGGTATCAAATCCTCTCCCTGAGAGTATCCAATACCTTCACCAGCTGAATCTACGGACGATGGGTTCTCTCCCGCGTTCTTAAAGGCACACTCAATCTTCCTTGATGATATTTCCAATATTATGATCAGGCTTGATGGCCATGGGCAGGGGAAGGCCCAAAGTTATGACTATCTTCTTGTTCACGAAGCCCAATTCAGCTTTGCCCTTTCAAAAGCTTGCACGTGTATTAAAGATGACGTACATCCAACGACGTAAGAATGTGACATAAAAATCAAAGATACACAGAAGGAATCTATGCTCATGGATTATTTTTTGGAGTTCAAACGACCGTATATATATATATATTCCTTGACGAGATTCATCCTTATCTCTAAGCAAGGTTCTATATAATGTATCCAAATCATTTCCAACATTGGCAGATCAAACAAAGAGTTGCAGAGAAGATCGCAGAAATGGTACCGGAGTGGCAAATTTTCAATATCTCAGGGCCTTCTTATCTCAAATCTGTTGACTGGTATGCTCAAGACTGTCTCCTAAAATCTGTTGCTATATGTAGATAAATAGGTGAAACTAAAGCTAAAAGCAGCTGCAGCAGCAGCAACCAAAGCTTTATAATTTATATTGGTTAATTCATGATTCATCCCATGCATGTTCATGCATTCAGGAATAACGCAACCCACAGAAGGTGCGTCCTTGCAAGCTTGGTTCAGGGGGTATACGTCGCTGAACACGACCGCCGAATGGGCCGGACCGGACCCAAATCTCTGGCCTCCACCTGGTGGCAATCCTTCCACTTTCAACTCGTTGAGCGTCTCCATGACAGCTACGACGGCTCCGTCATGGGAGCCGTCCTCCATCTCAGCTCCAGCTCCGGCAACTCCCCCAAATACGTCATCGCCTTTCGAGGAATCATCATCAACTCTCCTGCCCAAAACCTCTACAAAGACATCCTCTCATGCCTCCACGCTTTTTGCGGCACGCTTCACAATAGCACCCGCTTCAAGCAAGCCGTAGGTAGAGTTCAACACTGGGTGGAGCAGGCCGGCGGAGGCCCCAACCTCTGGCTCACCGGTCACTCCTTGGGCTCAGCCATAGCCTTGCTCGCCGCCAAGAACATGGCCATGTCGGGTTATCGCCTTCCCACCTTCCTTTTCAACCCTCCCTTCCTTTCTGCTACGTATGAGAGGAAGACCGACAACCCTAAACTGCGCCAGGTAATCCACGTTGCGTCGGCTGTGGTGAAAGCAGGGCTGTCTCTTTATTTACCGAACCGGCAGAATGATGATCAGTTCTCTGTCTTGTCCGATTGGGTGCCCTGTTTGTTCTTGAATCCGGGTGACCCACTTTGTGCGGGTTATATCGGGTATTTCGAGGAGAGGGAGAGGATGCGCCAGATAGGCGCCGGAGCACTGGAGGATGTGGCCACAAAGCATACTCTGAGGAGCTTGGTCTTGCCTGTGTTAGACATAAAGTCGGAGCCTCGCCATTTGCTTCCTTCTGCTGAGTTGATGATCACCAATCATCAGCTGGGTCCCTCAGCTTCCTTCAACGTGGCTCATGGCGTTGAACAATGGTGGAGCCCTAACCTGCCTCTTCGCCGTGGCATCCACCGTTATACAAGTAAGTAATAACAACGACGACTTGGCAATAGGTTTTAGGTGAAGTGAGATGGGAAATACGCACCATGAATTCAGTCATGACCTTGCTGAGGCTTACTTTTTCATCCCTGGGTATTTCTCTTCTCACTTCACTTGAAATGCTTCAAAAATTATATATAATAATAAACATAGAAAATCAGTGAAAATCAATCTTTAAAAATTTTATTGGTTTAAAAGGATTTATGCTATCAAGTATCAGCACCTTACATGATTTCATCCTGTATAAAATGTATATCAAAGGTATTGATACTTAAATTTAGATCTCTTTTATCAATAAAATTTTTAAATAAGTATTTTCACCTATTTTTCTAATAAACATAAAAATAACCAATAAAATAGCATGATGAATATGGTTGGTTGTGCAACAGTTATAGCCATGATGGTCCTGTTTGGGAAATCCGTAATAAGTACTTTTATCATTTACGAGGTACATATGTGAAAAAGTTTATCTCATTTTATGGAAAAACACTTTTGAGTACGCGTTTAGCTTTTCTTAACGTGGTTCTAAACAATGGCAGTTAAAAAACCATGTCCCCATTTAGTCTTTAGAGTTTATGATAATGTAATGAAATATAATGTAATGTGATTGAATGATAATTACAGAATATTTGTTTGTCATATTGTTGAGGTATTATGAAATGAAATTTGTATTTCATCAAGAAAAAATTTAAAAAATGTCTTTTTCACTATGTTGGGGTTAAAAAGAAAGGGTATAAATATTTAAATATTGATTTATGAAGATTGCAATTGTTCATATGTTAATTGATACAGATTATGTATAATCTAAATTATACAAGTTTATGGTAATTACCCGATATGATGTAATTCGTTATAATTATAATTATATTGGATTACTTTATTATATCAATTAAACACTTGAATACAGACAATCAATAATTGATCAACCAAACACGTATAAGTAATGGTACAAATCAATTGGTTCCCCTATATATGGGAATCGAAGGAATGTGTGGATTTGGGTGTTTTGAAGAAGTAAAACTAGTGTATGCTTTTGATCTGTTGACTCAGTTAGAGTTTAGTCCTTGAACTTTAATTTAATGCAATTCAGTTCTTGGAATTTTGACTTAGTTATGACTCAGTCTATAAACTTTGACTCACTACAGTCTAATCTTTATAATTTTAACTACTTTAAAATTTAGTCCCTATATTTTAAAAATAAATCATACATGCAGTAAATTAAAGACTAATGACTAAATTATTAAATGGTTAAAATTATATAAATCAAGTTACATTGAATCAAAATTTACTAATTTAGATACTGAATTAAATTGAGTTAAAGCTACAGTGATTATGTTGCATCGATTTGAAATCCAAAGATTGAATTACAATTTGATTAAAAGCTGATGAATCAAAAAATTAATTTTTCAAAAAATTATGGCTCTTTCCTTCTCACCTATTTAACTCATAATTCCATGCACGCACACAGAATAAGACTCTCCAGATTGATTTCACATAGCTCGAACATTCCTTCTATCCATTGCAAATTAAGTGGTCATTGATTGAGTTAATTGTATTGAATGGATATGTAGGACACAATAATCTTTAGATTGTTCTACTCCCTCGAATTATATGCTTCATTTGTTAGGTTATTCTAGAGCACGATTCCCATGTAAAGTAGGGGTTTAAAAGTGAAGGCATAAATAAAACCATAAAATAAAAAGTGGCATTCCTATTTACTCTCATGAAACATAATGATTCATTCATGATTAATGGTGCGGACTAAATTCTATTCTCTTCCGGTCTAGCCTTGACAGAATCCAGTGGTTGACATGACAGGGACAGACTCGTGTCATATTTGAAAAATTAAGGTTCACATATTTGCTGAAAAAAAACCTGTATCTAATTCTCTACAGAGCATAAAATAATTACTTTTATAAAGTTAATATCTGTACTTGAAACATTTTTTGCACACATTTCATATATTTTTTTAGATTGTATAAACTCGATGGCTTCGTTTGTTTACCCATTTTTTACTAACGGATGCGTTTACCGAGACACTTTTCCTTTCACATAAACTACCTCGAAATTTGTGTCCGTTTTTCCAACGGACTATCCAAACGGAACCATTATTTCATCTATCATTTATAAGCAGGCCCCATTGTGCATAATTTTATGAATGAGTTCATCATTCGATAACTAACGAATATCACAATTCACACCACTTCCTATTAACATATGCTACACTTATATTGTTTAATTAACATAAGATTAATAAAAAGGATATTAGGGTATTTTATCAACCTTTTAAAAATGATTGAATATAATTAAAATAAATAAATAATATATAAGAATAGTTTTATGTAAAAAGGTTTTTTTTTAAATTGCTATTGATTGCTTTGAATTTAATAGTACGATTTTATTGATTGATTTGAACAATGATATATTGATTGATTCCTTCGACCATCTCTTGTTTGTTGTAAATGTCATCTATGACCCTGGTGCGCTAATGTTGCCAGTGGTGAGTGGCACCAATTTCTTTTCCTCTCGGACTTGACACTTAACAAATAGATCAGTAAGCTACTCTTTCTTTAAAACAAAATAAAAAAAATAATAATAACAGCTTAACAGGCAGTGACAATATTTCTTGCAATTAACTATTTCCTTTTTTCGGGAAAAAAAAACTCTTTTCCTTTTCTTTCTTTTTTTAAATCATCAACTTTTCTATACAACGCACATTTACTTCATTATTGGAGAGCCTAACTTGTTAGATTTGTTTATGGTAGAGTTGAAAAATTACATTTATGTAAATTAAAATACAATTTTTATCACATTTTATATATTAAACCGTGAATGTCGTTGGAAATATAACTTCTATCGGTTATCGTTAATCCAAATAGTCTCTCGTCTGCAATGCGGTGCTTATTTGAAATTTGACATAACATGTGATTATTAAATGAAAAATGATTTTTTTAAAAAAAATGGGACTGCTAAGAGATTACATACACATTAAAATATTTTTCTTTACAAAAATAAATTTGAAAACAGACAAGCACTTAGTACTAAATGAGCTAATAGCATCACGGATCATCCAAATTTTCTTTGGATGGTTGTGGCTATACAATTTTTTTTACTTTTTGTTTTTTTAAAAAGTATTTTGATAAGTAAAAAAATAAAAAAATATAGATAATATATATTACTTTTTCAAAAATAATTTTTTATTTAAAAGTTATCTGTCAAAATATGTAAATACTAAACTTTTAAATGTATTTAAACTGTAAAAATCTGTGGGGCACAAATGTTCATAAACTTCCAAGTCCCTCATATGTACCGTTCTTGTTTTGCCACATCACCTCCATGTTCCTGTGAGGTGGTTTTGATCAGCAACTAGCTGTGGTTAGCACCATGTGGCTTATCCCCATCGACTTCCTCCTCCTCCTCCTCCTTCAGGCCTTCCAATAATTGCATCTCCATTTATGCATAGTATATACATACCTCGCTTGTTGCATGCCTCCCCTACACGAATCACTCACTCTCTGATTTTACATTTCTTATCTCCATGGCTCCACCACCTACAACTTCCATTTCCTCGTCGGAACCTCCCAAGCTTCACGCCTCCGACATCGGGAGCATCAAAGCCTTCGTCGACGCCAACGGACTCTCCCCCATCCCTTCCTCCTACCATTCTATGGTTGAACCCCGAGACGACGTCGCTGACCACCTCGCTTCCTCCATCCCCATAGTCGATTTCTCTCTCCTCACTTCCGACCACCCTCAGCTCCACACCGATGCCGTCTCCCAACTTGGCAAGGCCTGCGCTGAATGGGGCTTTTTCATGGTAATATTCCAATCCATCGATCTCTGTTTTCAGCCCTGTCAATCCTTTTCTGTTTTAGGTTAACATTAACAATGTGTGAATATTGTGGCAGGTCACAAATCATGGGATCTCACAGAAGTTGATGGAGGAGGTGATGAACAAGGCTCACGAATTCCATAACTTGCCGGTAGAGGAAAAGAAGGAATTCGCCGACAAGGGTCCCTCCGCACCCATCCGATATGGCACCAGCTTCTTCCCTCAAGCAGAGAAGGTTCATTACTGGAGAGATTACCTGAAGGTCGTCACATACCCAGAATTCAATTTCACCCACAAACCTCCTGGTTTCAAGTAAGTTCATCAACTCTCTCTGTTTCTCTGATTCTTTGATTGGCCTTTGTGTATAATCTACTCCATTTTACCGTCTTGTACAGAGAGGTGGCTTATGATTATGGCAGGAAAATCAGATCGGTGGCGAGGACTTTGCTCCAAGGGATATCGGAAAGCTTGGGATTAGAAGCCGGGGCCATGGCGGAGTCCACTGGTTTTAATTCTGGTTTGCAGGTTTTCGCCGTCAACCTGTACCCTCCATGCCCTCAACCAGACCTTGCCCTGGGGATACCTCCTCACACCGATCACGGCCTTCTCACCTTCCTCTACCAGAACGGAATCGGAGGACTTCAGGTCAAGCACGACGGCCGGTGGGTCAACGTCGATCCTCTTCCCAGCTGCCTCATCGTCAACGTGGGAGATCAACTTGAGGTCATCAGTCCCACTCCTCATCTCTCTCTCGTAAGTATATATATATTCTCACATAATGTGTTAAACATTGAGTCGAAAATGATTGATTAGGCGGTGAGCAACGGGAAGTGTAAGAGCATCTTGCACCGGGCAGTATTGAACAACAAAGACACAAGGATAAGCGTGGCGGTGGTGAACGGACCGGAGCTTGAGAAGGAGATAGGGCCGGCGGCGGAGCTGGTGGAGAAAGAGGGGGCATTGTTCAAGAACATAAAGTACAAGGACTACTTCCAGGTTCAGCAGCAGATCAACTTCGCCGAAGGAAGTGCATTGGATGAAATTCGACTCAAGCCTCAAAACTGATATATATATATATATATATCAATTTGTCGTTAGCACTATTAATTAATTGTTCTCATATGTGTTTGTATGGTATGTGTGGGTTCTGGTTATATTACTGGTTGAGACACTGAACACCAACAATGGAACTAGTTACCTATTAAACACTTTGTTTAACAAGATAAAGTGTGTGTTTGGAAATAACAGAAGTTACAAATTCCAAGATGATTTTACCGATTTCGATTTAAGTTTATGGATTTCAATTTTTTTACAGATTTCAAAATGATTTTTACAGATTTTGATATACTTTTATTTTGGTGTGCGTGCACTGTTAGGAAGAAGTGTTTCCAAACATGTACAAAGTTAACTAAATCTAATTTAGATGATCTAGATTTAATTTTTTAAAAAGTCTATATTTTTAAAAAATAATCATTCAAATTGATATAAAATCTAAAATAAAAACAAACTCTTAATTATTATTGTTTAAAAAGGTAATTTTTCATTTAAAAAATATCAATTTATAAAAAATTAAATTTGGATCGTTCAAATTACTTCAAACTAAGCATTTAGTTCTTAGCATGAGAGCCAGATCCACTAAAAAATGAGGGATATTTTAACACTTTGAATCATACTATTTTAGAATTTTTTTATAACAGATCGTAGGCCCTAATTCAATATAACGATATTATTGTTGAAATGATAAACTTGAATGCACCTTTTGACATATACTCTTTAATATAAATTGTATTCACATTATTGAACCATAAGAGTTGTGTTTGAAGTGAAACATAAATCTAAACCTTTGATAGTTAAAATTTATTTCATAAGATTGATTTTTATAGATGATTTAATAAGTAGTTGATTTAGTGAAATCTTATTATCTATAATAATTTTTAAATATTTAGATTTATCACTAAGTTTTGAAAAGAGAAATTCCATTATTTTAATCAAGATAAGTTTTTTGAGGTTAATTTTTATTTTTTTAGGGTTAAGCAGCACTGTGTATCAAAAAGTTTTTTGGACAAGATTCACCACAGAAGTTTATAAAACGCAGAATTTTTCACATTAACCAACAAATCATTAACGAACGTTTATTTTCATTCGAATGAGTCATATCTACATTAAAATGAAAACCTCTCAATATATTTTTTAAACCGCACGGGAAATCGCGTGATTTATTTATTATGCTTGCAGTTCGATTTCTCATTCGAAAGACAAGCCTTTTAGATCGCACTAATGCGTACGGTGTAAAAAGTATTTATTTATAATAAATAAATAATTATAAATATATTAATGTTATATACATAAAAATAAATATTATATTAAATAATTATTCACACCGCACGGGATCATGTGGTGTAAAAATTTGTTTTAAAATAATTAAAAAATTATATTTTTACATATTTAAATAATATTATTTAAAATAATTAAATAATATTAATTTAAAATTCGTTTTTAAAAATAATTAAAACTATTATTATTTAATTATAAATATATTAATATATTAATTTTATAAATATTATATTAAATAATTATTTACACCGCACGGATCGTGCGGTGCAAAACTTTATTTTAAAATAATTTAAAAACTATTATTTTCAACATATTAAATATTATTAATTTAAAATACGTTTTAAAAATAATTTAAAATATATTATTTTTAATTATAAATATATTAATATATTAATTATATATATATAAATTAAATATTATATTAATTAATTTTTTGTAAAAAGTTGTATTAAAATAATTAAAAAACTATTACTTTTAACATATTAAATAATATTAATTTAAAATTCGTTTTTATATATGTTATAATATATTAAATAATATTTATTTAAAATTCGTTTTTAAAAATAAATAAAAAACTATTATTTTTGACCGAGCGGTGTAAAAAACATATTACTCTTACACCGCATGCCCATGCGGTGCAAAACCAATATTTTGTATAAATTTTTTTAAAAATATATTTTAAATAAAATAAAATAATACAATAAATAATACAATATATTATAAATAAAATATGAATTAAAACGAATTTTAAATTAATATTATATGATTTTAAATAAAATAAATTTAAAAATAAATTTCCTAAGGTACAAAGTTACAATTAATATATTTAAAAAATTATATTATATATTTATCCTATATTTTTAAAAATAGAATTTTATTACAATAAATTATAAAATTTTAATAAATCAAAAAATAAATTATTATTTTTAATTTTCAAAAAGTTATTTATAAATTATTGCTTAAATAATAATATTTTTTGTTTTTTAATAATTGTTATTATTAAAATTTCTATTTTTATAAAATACAAGATAAACATATAATATGATTTATTAAATTTATTAACATTTTAATAAATCAAATAATAAATTATTACCTTTTATTTTCCTAATCTTTATTTAAAAATTATTATTTTAATAATAATATGTTTTTTATTTTATTTAAAATCATGTTATATTAATTTAAAATTTGTTTTAAATAATATTTTTTTATGACACTTATTATTTATTTTATTTAAATTTTTTTTTAAAATATTTATAAAAAGTATTTATTTTACATCTCTCGGAAATCCGTGCTATATAAAATTAGAGTTGTGAAAAAATAAAAAATTGTTTTCTTCTAGGTTTTACCCGCACGGATTTCCGTGTGTTGTAAAATAAAAAATAATTATTTTTAGTTTATTTATTATTAATTTTACAAAATTATATTTGATAAATTGTAATAAAATTATATTATACTTGAAAACAATACTGTGTTTTGGTAAATTTTTTAAAAAGTGAATTTCTTTTAGTTTAAATATTTTTTAAATGAAATTATTTAATTTAGTCTCTAATTTGTAATATTTTTATAATTCTATCTATTTTTAGACAAAATATTTTTAATATATAATGTCAAAAAATTTTGTTATATATTTTTTAAAAATTTTATTGAATCATATTTTATTTTAAAATATAAAAATGTCTATTAGCATTAGATAAATTTTAATAAATCTGATAATATTTTAATAAAGTTGGAATTATAATTAATAATTATGAAAATTCTAAATTTTTTTGCATTATATTTAATAATTACAAATTTTTAATAAATTACGAAATTAGATTTAATAAATTTTAATAAATCGATTATATATTTTATATATAATATTTATATATTTCTGTAACTTTTATATATTTATAGTTAAATATTAATTTTTATACATTTATATAAATAATATGTATTTGTAGTTTTATATACTTTTTTAAAATTATGAGGCATATTCGATTCACAATGAGGCAGAATCGATTTAGAATGAGACCCATATTCGATTTAAAATGAGGATCATTCGAATGAGGAAATAGAAATTTGTGAGCGTCATATTCGATTCAGAATGAGGCATAATTGATTTAGAATGAAACCCATATTCGATTTAGACTCAGCGTCATTCGAATGAGGAAATAGAAATTTGTGAGGCTTATATTCAGTTCACAATGAGGTGCGTATTCAATTTAGAATTAGACCCATATTTGATTTAGAATGAGGCTCATTCGAATGAGGAAATAAAAATTTGTGAATGAAATAAGACTTTATAGACCGTACGGAAATCCCAACGGTGTAAAAGAATTTTCATTCGAATGATGGACCCCATCATTCGAACTAAAATCTCATCCTCGGTGCTTTAATATTCATATGTAAAAAATAATAGTTTTTTAACTAATTTTTAAAAATAAATTTTAAATTAATATGTAAAAAATAATAGTTTTTTAATTAATTTTGAAAACGAATTTTAAATTAATATTATTTAATATATTATTACATAGTAAAAAACGAATTTTAAATTAATATTATTTAAAATGTAAAAAATTATAGTTTTTTAATTAAATCTCATCCTCAATGATGGACCCATATTTTTTTAATTATTTTTAAAAATAAATTTTAAATTAATATGTAAAAAATAATATTTTTTAATTAATTTTGAAAATGAATTTTAAATTAATATTATTTAATATATTATTACATAGTAAAAAACGAATTTTAAATTAATATTATTTAAAATGTAAAAAATTATAGTTTTTTAATTAAATCTCATCCTCAATGATGGACCCATATTTTTTTAATTATTTTTAAAAATAAATTTTAAATTAATATGTAAAAAATAATATTTTTTAATTAATTTTGAAAATGAATTTTAAATTAATATTATTTAATATATTATTACATAGTAAAAAACGAATTTTAAATTAATATTATTTAAAATGTAAAAAATTATAGTTTTTTAATTAAATCTCATCCTCAATGATGGACCCATATTTTTTTAATTATTTTTAAAAATAAATTTTAAATTAATATGTAAAAAATAATAGTTTTTTAATTAATTTTGAAAATGAATTTTAAATTAATATTATTTTATATATTATTACATAGTAAAAAACGAATTTTAAATTAATATTATTTAAAATGTAAAAAATTATAGTTTTTAATTATTTTAAAACAAATTTTTACACCGCACGATCCCGTGCGGTGTAAATAATTATTTAATATAATATTTAATTTTTATATATATAACATTAATATATTAAGATATTTATAATTAAAAAATAATGGTTTTTTTTATTATTTTTAAAAACATATTTTAAAATTAATATTATTTAATATATTATTACATATATAAAAACGAATTTTAAATTAATATTATTTAATATGTAAAAAGAATAGTTTTTAATTATTTTAAAACAAATTTTTGCACCGCACGATCCCGTGCGGTGTAAATAATTATTTAATATAATATTTAATTTGTATATATAACATTAATATATTAATATATTTATAATTATTTATTTATTATTTATAATATATTTTAAAATTATTTATTTATTATAAATAAATATTTTTAGATCGCACGGACTTCATTGCAGTCTAAAGGTTTGTCCTTCGAATGGAAATCGAACTGCAAGCATATATATATAAACCACACGAATTCCAGTGTGGTTTAAAAAACATATTGAGAGGTTTTCATTTGATTGTACATACGTCTAATTCGAATGAAAATAAACGTTTATTAATGATCCGTTAGTTCAGGTGAAAAATTCTGTGTTTGATAAACTTTTAGGGTGAATCTAATTTCAAAAAAACTTCCGGATACACAATGCTCCAACGTGTATACTTCCGTGGCAAAAATGCTACTTAACCCTTTTTTTTATGATATTTAACTTATCTTGAAATTAAATTTTTTTAATAAGCATGTTAATTTTGTTTAACTAGCTGCGACACCTGCTGATTATCAAAGCCCAATCGCAGTTGATCCCTCTTCTTCTGCCTCACTTTTCTTATTTCGATTTTTGACCCATCATATGCCCATGGCTCCAGTCGCCGCACCTACCATTTCATCATTGGAACCTACCAAGCTTCACGCCTCCGACATCGGAAGCATCAAAGCCTTTGCTGAGTCCAATGGAGACACCCCCATCCCTTCCTCTTACCACTCCATCGTTGAAGCCAGAGACGACATTGCTGACCACCTCGCCTCCTCCTTCCCTGTCGTCGATTTCTCTCTCCTTACATCCGACAACCCTCAACTCCATGCCGATGCCATGTCGCAACTCGGCAAAGCCTGCGCTGAATGGGGTTTTTTCATGGTAAAATTTCAATCTGTCTCTGTTTACCAAACATGGGGTTTTTCTGTTCGGTTTTCGATTAACGATGTGTGAATTGGCTCAGCTCACAAATCATGGAATCTCGGAGAAGCTGATGGAGGAAGTGATGAACAAATCTCACGAATTCCACAATTTTCTGGTAGAGGAAAAGAAGGAATTCGCCGACGAGGGTCCCTTGGCACCCGTCCGCCATGGCACCAGCTTCTATC